>WTTZ01000035.1:0-272706 GCA_011750695.1 Penicillium sp. OUCMDZ-019 | reverse complement strand
ACTATTCTATTTTTAAATTATTATTACTATAACCTTATATATATTAGTTTCTAAGAGAAAGTTGCTAGTATTAAGATATTAGTGAAACCAATGGTGATATCCTTTTTGGAACTGCTAGCTCGTCAAGCAAGCTGGCCGTACAAAAGCCAGCACTGTGGGCTCAACTTTCTCTTACTCTTGATTAAGCAGCAATTACCAAATATAGTGTAATTGTACAGCTTCGCGGCCGACTACGTAGGTTACGTAGTTGGACCAACAGTGGCCAAAAGGAGTCTAGAGTCATTAATCCTGATATCGTGCAGTCGCAAAAGTCCGCCCTCGCAAATTTCCGCCACTCGCAGATCTCCGCCGCTTGAAACCCTAATTTGTATCTGTAATTGTTGCGAGATTCAGGCTGATAATCTATCCATGTCCTTATCGCTAGCGAACACATACCTTTTCAATACTTGTCACCATTTATTGCTTGTCGAAGATGACATTTTAGCCTATCTAGATTCCTAGGCTAACGTACACCAAACCTTGCAATCCAGGGACACCAAGAACCAATTCAAATATATCTTAACAGGCAATGACTCCGGCACTCATCTGTTAATTCTAATCACCAGCAACCCGGGAACGTGCTTTCTCAGCGTTTCGATTGTAGCCAATTGCTGGAACCTCTACTTCTATCCCTAGATACATTCCTCAAACAACGAGCAACATGAGCGAACCCACGGCCAAAGAACACGCCACTGAAGTCTCCCGGGTTGAAAGCTTGAACATCGGAGACGTCGAAAAGACCACTAGTCCTCCTACAGAAAACCTCGTTTACGACAATGTCGATGAAGAGCCTGTTATCCACCTACGAACATGGATCGCGCTGGCCTCCATGTTCCTGATGAATTTTGTTCAGACCTTTGCTCTTCAAGGCCCCCCTTCCGTCGTAAGAAAACTCCCCTTTTCCCGCAGGACGAGAAGATGATTGACCGTGAAAACAAAGCTCTCGTATATTGGCACTTCCTTGAACAACGTTCAAGCCGAGACCTGGGTCTCCGCTTCTCTTACACTCATGCAAGCCATCGTCTCCCCCCTCGTTTCCTCCGCGTCCGATATGTTTCAGGTGCGTAAGTTGCTTCTCGTGTGCACCTCGGCCATCTCGTTCATTGGCGCGGCCATTGCACCTGGTTCGACAGATATCTACCGATTGATCGGGGCTACGATACTCATTGGAGTTGGCTTTTCATCTGTGGGATTGGCTTTTGCCGTACCGAGTGAGATCTTGCCGCGACAATGGAGGCCTAGTAAGTGATATGATTTACCCATTTATTACCCTCCTCTGTATTGACATTTTGATTAGTGTCTCAGGCGGTAATGAATATCGCCGCGTGTCTCGGTGCAGTAGCTGGCCCATTAGTTATCGGGGCATTCACCGAGAAGGATGAGGTGAATGGTTGGAAGAACTTCTATGTGAGCTGGCCACCTTCGTACCTATATATTCAATCTAACGTCGACAGTGGGTGCAAATGGCCCTCTGGGGTGTAACCGCAATCGGCATCTTCTTTGGCTACCGACCCCCAAAGCGACATACTCGGCTCGATCACCTCTCCTTCTGGCAGAAGCTCACCAGCCTAGATCTACCGGGATTTTTTCTACTCACGGCCGGTCTATCCCTGTTCCTTGTTGCGCTCAACCTCGGAGGCGGGCTCTTCTCATGGACCAACGCCCGTGTGCTGTCTTTGCTGGTCATTGGGCTGCTAACCCTCGTTGGCTTTGGCGTCTATGAGTGGAAAGGTACAAAGACTGGGATTCTGCATCATGGGCTCTTCCAAGGAGGCAAAGCAGGCGGTCGCACGTTTGCCATTTGCATTTCCCTCATGTTTATCGAAGGAATAATGTTGTTCTCATATGTCCTCTTTTATCCTATCATGTGAGTTCTAAATCCCCCGTCCTCCATAATTTTCCATTACAGATAGCCTAATAAGGGGAACCAGGACATCCGATTTCTTCGAACAAGATCCCTTCCTCCTCACCGTTCGTGGACTGCCTTTCTGGGTTGTCTCAGGCTTGTCCACGACCGTATGGGGTTACTGGAGCATGCGGTTCAGGACCATTCGCACGCCGCTGTTCGCTGGCTTCCTAATCTACACCGGCGGGCTTGTCGGCCTCGCCACCATCCAGCCTCACGATGGTTTGAGATGCCTCATATTTGCTGGCCTCGCCGGTCTCGGGTTTGGTGCTCCGCTTGTCCTCATTGTAGCGGGCGTCCAACTCTCGACGCCGCATCATCTAATCGCCACGGCCACCGCTGTCACAACCTCTGCCCGCGCTGTTGGCGCAACGGTGTTCACAGCTATCTTCAGCGCGGCATACGGTTCCAGCCTCGATTCCAAGCTGCCCGCTGAGATAGGCAGTGCTGCGATCAAAGCGGGCCTGGCAGCCAGCCAGGTGTCGGCGTTCAGTAGTGCTCTGATGGCGCAGGACACCGCAGCCCTGTCCGCTATTCCGGGAGTCAACTCGACCATCATCGACGCGGGGATGGTGGCCTCGAAACAGGCGTACGCAGACTCGCTACACGTTGTCTACTACATCACGATCCCCTTTGGTGTCGTGGCGTGTCTGGCATGCTTCTTCCTAGACGATCTGCGCGCGACCATGAACTATAGGGTCGATGCGCCCGTGGAAAACCTCACGGCTAAGAGGCATACTGAGAAGTAGCTATTCTAACTTAGCTCGATACATTGTCCCTGCGGAATGTGTAGGGAAACAATTGCTCTTGAATGTTCGTGCGAGAATTTCCTATCATGGGTCTATTAACACCACTGCCAACATCCATAGTCCACCTATTGGAGCCTTGCTCAATTTAAACAGAAACTGTAAATAAATGTACATTCTTCTCAGGAAGATGAATATCAGTACTTATTCAAAGCTGAAATTAGACCCTTTCCATCCCGTTAAGCCATTGTTTTGTTTGATGATAGGATCATATAAGATCGAGTGTATAGCTTAAATTTACCGAAAGTCAGACTGTTCGATCGAGAAGTTTAACGTTATCACTGGCTTTAACGATGCCCAAAAGCGTTAAGCCCGTAATACATTCAAGTTGACTTGATTTGCTGATTATCCAAATTGACGAGATCTATCTCTCTTTATTTTATTTTCATTTTTCCTTCGGAAAATTGCTTATTTTGGTTCGGAAATTGTTCACCTTCGCGTATATCTAACTAAATATATGGATCCTGACGAGACTTTTCTGTTCATTCATGTCAGACTGCCACACACAGCTTCCACAATGCGCTCAGATGTCACCCAAAGCTCCCGGGCAAGTTCATCGTCACCGGCATCGCCAACAAGCGCTTCTACAGAGCCCGGAGGAACCAAGAACGCGCCCTTGTAAACATCCCTCTCAGTGAATGCTTTGGGGCTGGTGGCCGCAAACAGCGCTGTGACAACTCCCTCGGCTGGTGTCAGTCTACCCTCGAGATAATCCGGCGGTAGCCCATTGATGACTCCATCTAATACGAAAGGTAATAGTTAGTATATTAGAAAAGATATACACTTTAATAATACACATACCTGTTTTGATTAGCCCCGGATGAAGGGCCATTGAAATAGCTTTAATGTTAGCTGCATCAAAGTTCTTCTGGAGCTGCCTTGCAAACAGAATATTCGCGAGTTTTGATAAACCTTTAGATGAGTTAGTTAAAAAGGGCCGTACGATGGGAACAATTTCGAAGTTTCTTACTATATCTAGTAAAGTCTGCACCGCCAAGTGTTGTAGGCTCCATTTCGACGTTGAAACTATTGATGGACTCAAATCGAATACCTGGGGGGAGAAATTTATACGCTGTTGCCGAGATCTGTGATGCAATGAGCTGGAGCGTTAAATAATGTAACGAGCGAAATTCTATACCGTAATAACACGAGCATCTCCAGTGATTTCCGCCGCTTGCGTCAGGAGAGGCATAAGTGTGTTTGTTAACACAAAGGGACCAAAGTGACTAGAACGTTTAGTATATATTGTAGAAAATGGGAGGGCTTAAAACGAACTTGGTGGCGAAAGAAACCGAAATTCCATCAGAATTTATCACTACTGGCATCGAGATTCTGGGGGATGTTAGTGCGCATTTCACGGAATGTGTAGAGGTGCAGCATATTACATGGCAGCATTATGAACCAAGATATCAAGCCTGTTCTCAGACTGCAGCAAGGCCTGGCCAGCATCTCGAACCGCTTTTATATCACCCAAGTCGGCGACAAAGGGTACCAGTTGATCTTGGGCAATGCTCGGGTTCTCTTTTCGCATCTCGTGTATGGCAGCCTGGGCCTTGGAGGCGCTTCGGGCCCCTATGTACACCTTGGCGTTTTTACTGGCCAGCTGGTAGGCTGTGTGGAAGCCCATTCCTCCTGGAGAGCTGGAATATATGTGTTAGAGCGAAGAGGGTAGAGTAGAACATGGCTGACAGACTTTGCGCCTGTGACCAAAGCAATCCTGCCAGTCAAATCTGGCACTTCATTGCCAATGGGCCACTTCTAGTTCAATTAGCTAGGCTTGACAAGTAAGGCTCGTACACTCACTTTCAATCCCGCAGGGTTACAGGGCTGAGTCGCCATGGTTCGAATGTGTGGTAGGAATTCAGGTGATGAGACTGTCGAATGCTGAAATGGCTCGACAAAGTAACATATTATAAAAATGCGTGCACGTCGTCTTGAAATAGTCTGGTAAAAGGACAGCTACCGATGTCGCAAGCTGGGCCGCCACCACTCTCATTCCTAAGCGGCCAATGTGTTTTAAGAGTGTCGGCTATAGTCGGCTATTATTTGATCTGAGATTACGTATTGAGTTGGTCTATTTTCATTCAGTTGTCAACAGAAACAGCATGAGTCGAGCAAGGCCCACCTTCAGGGGAGTGGACCAGCGGAACAGGGCTAGCAAAAGTCCGACAATAGCCCTAGTCGGAACTTGGCCCGAGTGGATCTATATCTTGATAGCTACCTTCAATCATTCAATACGACATGTAGTTCACCATATTTAGAGCACGACAAGATGAGGTGAGCTTTGGGTTGGCTACTTATAGTCACGGCCTCTAGCTCTATTGCCGTCGGTGTTATATCTAGGTCCAGTTTACATTGATATTTCTAAAACTCGGCTGAAAGATCTTGAGATGTCTATCGTCAGAGTCGACGCTGAGGCGACGAAGGTAGCTGTAGAAGATGTCGTGGGCGTTGCTGCCAAGGAGGGCATAAAGCTATCGGATCAAATGGCAGCGGATTTTGTCACGCTCGTCAGCGGTCTCGAGGCCATAATCGCCAACCTGCCGGAAGACAGCTGTGTCGTCCCCATTCCGGACCTCAGCAAGTACCCACGGACTGATATTCACGTGCCCGAAGACAATGATCTCGGCGGGTGGGCAGCAAAGGTAAGGAATTCTGCTTCGCATTCACACAGGCTTCGTATGGCTGACAGACTGACGCCACAGGTTACTGCGAAAAGCACAACGCCGACGAGCGACTTGCTCAAGGGCCGAACGATCGCCTTGAAGGACAATATAGCGTTCGCCGGAGTGCCATGCACAAACGGGACATCAATGGTAGAGTGGACGCCGAAAGTCGACGCCACCGTCGCGACTCGCGTGATGGATGCCGGCGGTATCATCGTCGGCAAGGCCGGTAAGACACATCCAAGCCAGTCGGTATACGTTGAAGCTTTCTTTGCTGATCCATACCTAGCATGTGAGAATGCCTGTTTCGAGGGTCTCTCCGCATCCTCTAGTACGGGGAATGTGCACAACCCGTGGGCTCAGGGGTTCAGTGCCGGAGGTTCCAGCAGTGGCTCCGGCCGCCTCGTAGGGACCGGTGCCGTAGACATGTCGATCGGCTGCGACCAAGCCGGCAGTATCCGAATCCCTGCGGCTTCCTGTGGAATCGTCGGACTGAAGCCGACCTGGGGTCTGGTGCCGTACACGGGCATAATCAACCTGGATGCGGCCATTGACCACGCGGGGCCGATGACTCGTACGGTCCGGGACTGTGCCTTGCTTCTAGAGGTGATTGCCGGCCCAGACGGATGGGATGACCGACAGCTTTTGCTGGGACTCGATGACGAGAGGCTCAAGTTTGTCAAGCCTGTCGACGAGACCGTGGCGAAGCCACAAAGCGAAATGCTGAGTGGTATCAAGATTGGCGTTCTCCAAGAAGGCTTCCAGATCGACGGCCAGGATGAAAACATTGTCAAATGCGTCCAAAGTGCTGTGAACAAGTTCGAAACACTCGGCGCAACGGTGGCGCCAGTCTCAATCCCCGAACACAAGTTGGCGTCTCTTGTCTGGATGAGCTCGATTGCGCTCCCTTGCGGACGACAGGCCTTGCTAGGCGGGATGGAAGGAAGAAAGCAGCTGTACATGACTGATCGCCTGGCTTTAGTTGGTCGCCGCCTTACTCAACAACAGTTCGACGCTCTTGGCCCTGGGGCAGCCAACTTGTATCTCAACCACCTGTGGCTTTCGGAAAAGCACGGCCCGGCGCATCAGGGGAAATGCATGAACCTGCAGAAGTTTATCAGCGTAGGCCACTCACTTCTAATTCGTTGAGTTGTGCTGACATCGGTGCAGGACGCCTATGATACGGCGCTGAAAGAATTCGACGTCTTGGTTATGCCTACACTACCACACCCTGCTCCGAAACTCCCAGACAATGGCTACGAAGAGGGCATGCTGAATTTTGCGATGAGGACAACGGGCATGATAACAAACACATCGCCATTCGACAGTGAGTCTCTGTTCAATCGGCGTGTTTCTTTTAACCGGTGTGCTGCTTTTCAATCGGGGTGGGACTAACAAACAGCCCGCAGATTCGGGACACCCTGCCCTTTCCATCCCAGTAGGTTTTGTTCCTGCTAGAGAGGATGCGAATGTCAAGCTTCCTGCTGGATTGCAGCTGGTCGGCCGTAAATACTCGGACGCGGATTGCCTAAGGGTTGCAGCTGCATGGGAGAAGGCATATGACTGGAAGACCTTGTAAGATTAAAGCACGATAGTCCTAAAATACCGAAATTCCCTTACACCTTAGAGTAGGCACGGAGTAGTATTCAAATAGTCCATTTCTCATAGCGCGAAGTTTGTCATGTCTCGTAACATTGTGTGAAAACAGTCATTTCTTTCTCTCATTTGTTTTGGATTGTGTCAAGCCATTGAAACTTTCAAATCTTCAAAGTGAGCTTCGAGAAGAAGTCGAATCCTGAATGGAGTTCTAGAAGCATTGTCCTGCTCAATTGACGTCGTTGGAGTTCCCTCAACAGTGTGGTAAGACGTGTGCAGAATTCAAAGATAGCATCAGCAGATGGCCAGAGGACAAGCTTTCGTCCTTCCCATGTTTCAAAGTTAGCCACGTCCTTGTCTCGCTCAGAAGGCGCAGCAGGCAGAGTCAGAAACGTGTTGTAACTTGTGTGATCTTTACAGTATGTAGCGGAGACTCGGCCGAGGTGGGGTGTAGACATCTCCCCGCTGAGTCACCTCACGCCGACACCTAGTTAACTATCTCACTACCGTCTCCAGTACACATCTGATCGTCGTCCTCCATTTATAAGAACCATGCGCCCTCCATTGCGCATCGCCGTGCTCGAATGCGACACCCCGATAGACCCAGTCAAGGCACAATACGGAACATACGGCGATGTGTTTAAGCTGCTCCTGGAAAGCAGTGCAGCAAGCCTGGGCAGCCTCAACTCCGACGACTTGCTAATTACGAAATGGGATATTGTGGCTGGCACAGAGTACCCGGACCTGGACGATGTGGACGCCATCTTATTAACTGGATCGAGTGCGTTGAGTTCCTATTTTCAGTACTGGCATTGAAGAAACGTGCACAGGCTAATCTACCGCGGTTAGAACATGACTCCTTCGCCGATATACCTTGGATCAACACGCTAGTCGAGTACACGAAGAAAGCATATGCTCATGACCGGGTGCGCATAATCGGAATATGTTTCGGCCATCAGATCCTGGGCAGAGCCCTCGGTGTGCCCGTCGGACGAAGTGACATAGGCTGGGAGATTGCAGTATGCGATATGGACCTGACAGAGAAGGGCAAGGAATTGTTCGGCAAAGATACACTTGTAGGCCTTTTTCCCCTCTTGCTAATTGCTTAAACCGCGAGTAACAATTCCGGCAGAAAATACACCAAATGCACAAGGACATTGTGGCGGCATATCCCAAAGAGGTCATCCCGCTTGGCTCCTCGCCGCGCTGTGCCGTTCAAGGCATGTACGCTGCGCGAAAGTTGATTACCGTCCAAGGACACCCCGAGTTTAATGGCGAGATTGTGTCGGCAATCGTCAATCTTCGCACTCAAGCCGGGGTCTTTTCAAGCGAAGAGTCCAAGGACGCACTTTCGAGGGCACAGATCCCACACGATGGCGTTAGCATTGGGGCTGCGTTTTTGAAATTCTTGCTTGAAGAGTGAGGATTATAGCGTAAGAGCCTTGTGGAAGATTTATACATCTCGGATTGAATTGATACCCACAATATGTATATAGAATATAGACTAGACGATATATTATACAAGCTTTTGAACTATACATTAGTCGTGTATGCCGACGTAACCATCATGACTGACTGGGATCCTCGCGTTCTAGAAAGGTTGGGTCCATGTCGATTCGCCGCTCAAACTTGGTCCACCAATCTCTAAAGCTCTTCAGAGGAACGACTTGCTCGCCTTTTTTATTCGGGTCTGACTCCGCAAAACTAGCCAGGAAGTTGAATGCATTGCCGATGACTCGCTGGGCAAGCACCTTTGTCGTTATTTGCTTCTGCGGTGGTGGCAGCCGAACAAGAGCTGTCGAATCCTGCGGCTGTCCGCGCGAAGCACTCAATGCCGCCATTTGTGCCGCCACATTCTGTGCAGGCTCTATTGAAATACCCAGCGTCACTTGCCCGTTGGTGGCATCTCTCACGGAACTAGCCCCGTCGTCCAGCATTTCATCATCCTGTGCCACGCCGGTGTTTGCCGGCTGCGTGCCTGACCCGACCTTGAATATAGCAGAGGGCTTCTCGTTGCCAATTGCGCCGAGGAATTGGAATTCGGGACCATTGACTGTGATTTTCGAGTGCGGGGTTTGCAGATAAATGGCGGCGGCTGTGTCTGGCGGGAGCACTGTCCCGGGCAGGAAGAAGACGACGATATGGTTGAACTTGGGCGCAGCAGGGAAGGTGAATGCGAACTTGGTAGGCTGAGCACCGGGCTGAGCATCGACGGCGGTGATGTCGGTGAGACACGGCCGGCCTGGTATGACGACGGAGAACATCTTGCACCACCGAGGCGGAGTTGTCTTTTTCCTTCCTGTTGTTTTCTTTCCTTTGTGATTGCTTAAATTCCCTGCGGGGTCTCAATTCGTGGTTCGGAGAATAGAATGTCGCGTGCTGTTCTGTCGTACTCAATGCGGGGCTCCAGGTTGGAGAAGAAATGGACGATGATGCAATGCAGAGCCAGGAAGAGTTTTCATAGTTTGGAATTGAGAAGGATTGACGCAGACAAGTACCGGATACTGTCTACTCCATTGTTCATGCTGTGTAGAGGTGAAGACAGCAATTCGGAGTTGTTGGCGAGCGTGAAATAATTCTGTGACGACAGCGCCAAGAACGGCAGAGAACATTCGAGGGGCTGCTGCTTATCGCCGATACGGTACGGTACGGCTCGGTACTAGCCGTAAAATACCGTCTTAAAATTAGGGCTGGGGCCCGAGGCATACTCAGAGTCTTGCAAGGCTCATTTCTTGTTTTCTTGATGCATATCTTCTCATGCATGCACAGGGTATAGAGAAATTTCTTGTTTCAAATACTATCAGGCATAGTACGCATCTGGAAAAGAACCATGGCCGCCAAATCGAACCTGCAGTTGGTCCAGGAATGTGATAAGTGTGTTCTGTCCGCTATCTACATATGTATACCCGGGACACAGTGTCGCTAATATGAACTGTTGGTCCTGAACAAAAGCTTCCCTTATTATGACGATGACCCAGAGTTCTATGAGCGTCACATGCGCAACTACCATGCCTTCAAAGTCAACGGCTGCAACGCCGTTCTGGGCTATATGCCGAACAGCGTGGTAGAAAAATTTCACTGGATAGCCGACGACTGGAAGGTTGATGCCCAGTCCAGCACCGTCACTCTAATGGCAGCACCAGATGCAAAGCCGGAGGTCCGCAATGAGATTATGGCTCGTCTACTGGCCGAAGCTGCGCGCCGAGAGAGCTTTGAAGTGCTGACGGGCTGGCGTAACGAGATGTATCCCGTTTACGCGCCAGGGGGGGTTTTCCTGATGGAAATGGAGCGATCTGCCAGTCCGCTGTTTGGTGTCATCAGTTACGGCGTCCACATGACGGGCTACGTTGAGGATGAGAAGGAAGGCCTGAAACTGTGGGTGGCCCGGCGCTCCAAGACCAAGCAGACTTTTCCAAATATGCTGGACAACACTGCGGCGGGAGGCATGAGTACTGGCGAACATCCGTATGGATGCGCTATTCGCGAAGCTGCTGAAGAGGCCTCGATACCGGGGGCTGTGTTTCAGGAACGCGCACGCCCAGTCGGGGTAATGACATATTTCTATGTCCGAGACGCTCGTGCCGGCGGCGAGATTGGCTTGCTACAGCCGGAGATAGAATATGTTTACGACATTAGACTGGACGCGAGCCACGAGATAAAGCCGTGCGACAGCGAAGTGGAAGACTTTCGTCTGTGGACAGTGGATGAAGTCAGGGAATCGCTAAAGCAGGGCGAATGGAAGCCCAATTGCGCCGTGGTAATCATTGATTTCTTGATGCGTCATGGTATACTAACCCCGGAAAACGAACCCGATTATTTGGAGATCGTGGCCAGAATTCATCGGCGCCTACCATTTCCAAAAGCAAAATTTGTCCTATAATAAATAGACTTTGATATCCTGGAAAATATGATGACTACTTGTCTACTCCTGCGGTCCATCTTGAATCTTTCTTTTCTTTGCTTCTTTTGACTGCTTTATTCTCCCCGCAGCAATATTCCAAAATACCGTAAACGCCGACGCTGATGCAGATTCTCTGGTCTGGAAAGACCCCCAGCCCTCTCCGCTAAAATCGCTTATTTCTTGAGGAGAAGGTAGATGTAGTCGATCCTCAGCGGCACAAGCTTGTTGTATGGGCCATCGATATGAAGTAAAAGTCCGCCAAACGACACAAAGACAGACCTGAAACCCACCCGTTAGTATGTGCCTGAAGATAAGTAAGGATCTTGGAACGTACATATTTCCTGCCGTAGAGCCCTCCTCAAATCGATAAACCTTGCCGTGACACACATAGTCATACTCGTTGGCGAGTGTGTTTTCGCCCATGCCCACCTCTCTCCAGCTAGTGCGACCTGTGCCGGAAGCATCTTCGTCTTTTCCATCCAGAGAAAGAGTTGACGCCAAAGCCAGTGAAAGCGATTCGCCCACCGCGCAAGGGTAGAGCTCTGAGTTCACATCCAGCGTGAATGTCGTCAGGTTGTCGGTCGAGGTGCAGCTGATGCGAGAAACGCGATCGTATTTCTGCGAGTTCACCGAAGTGACTGTGAATGTGTCTTCGAAGAGTTGCGAGTCCGACATGGTGTCTGAGAGTGAAAACGGAACGGTTTATTTGGTGTTATATGTGCAGTACCGTGCTGAGGGTATTATCGCTTAAGTCGCAAGTAAAGCAAATTCGTTTGGTGCAGTGAAAGAGCGAGACTGACTGAGGTTGAAGTCGCAAGCCGCGAGGAAGCTTTTTTTTCTGCCGCAAGTTTGGTCTTAGCGCGAACGGAGCTGCCCCGCATTGTCATTGGCTGCAAGCCGGAAGACATCACCATAAAAATTATTTCAAGCACTCGAATACACAATAAGCTGCAGCACAATGTCCTTTCGCAAGCGGAATATAGGCATTTCCACCGGGCCAAGCCAGACTGCTCCTCCGGCGCCTTCTGCTGCTCAGGTAAACGTGACTCTGCCCGGAGTACGGCCATCTCCAGACGATGGGCGGGCAACAACGTCGACCGGCTCTCGTTCTCTGGACAATTTGCTAGCTAGCCATGCGGGATTGCCGCTTGGAAAGATTTTGCTTATTGAAGAGAACGGGACCACCGATTTTGCAGGTGCATTACTGCGTTATTATGCTGCAGAAGGCGTGGTCCAAGAACACAAAGTGCACGTCGTCGGCCTGGGAGAACAATGGGGCAGGACTCTTCCGGGGCTCATAGGATCTGCAGATGCCGCCGATGATAAAGCTGAAAGGCGGAAAGAGGAGAAGATGAAAATTGCTTGGAGATATGAGCGGCTGGGAGAATTCGGGACAGGAGTTGCAGGGTCAAGAGGTATGCAATTTGCCCTAATCCCAGGTATTGCCATATGCTCATTAGGGTTCTTATAGCACCCACCAATACAACGAATAATACTACAGCATCCACGGCCAGTGCGAAGCAAGAAGCGTTCTGCCATGCTTTTGACTTGACCAAAAGACTCACCCATCCATCGCTGGCTACTGTGAACTATATACCTCTGGCGCCTTGCATGGGATCGCCCTTGTTGTCGATCATTCAAAACCTACAGCTCGCAATTGCCAACAGTCCGCCAAATACGGTACATCGAATCGTGATCCCGTCCCTCCTCAATCCTGCCGTGTACCCTCCGGACGCAAGCCAACCTCAATATCTACTCCAATTTATACACTCCCTCCGTGCACTCCTGTCACAAAACGCTCATAATATAACCGCCATGATCACCATTCCGCTATCACTTTATCCTAGATCATCTGGGCTTATCCGGTGGGTTGAAATTCTCTGCGACGGGGTTGTCGAATTGTGCCCGTTCCCTCATTCATCCGATGCCATGTCCACCTCGGGCGCTGCAACAGCACATGAAGAGCCACCCCAGGGGATGCTCAAAACACACAAACTTCCCGTATTGCACGAACGCGGAGGCGGTAGCGACCAACAAATCGGAGAAGACTGGGCCTTTACGTTGAGTCGACGAAAGTTCGAGATCAAGCCATTCAGTCTGCCTCCGGCTGAGGGTGACAACGAAGCCCAGCAGGCTGCAGGCGACAGTAAGATGCCTAAGAAGGCTGATCTCGAGTTTTGATTGTATGCCGATTGCGATTGGTTATCTAGCGGTCACGCTCGTCTTCGTACTGCTGCTCTTCCCGATACAGATCGTTAAGTTCGATCTGCTCCGACATGGCAGGGCCGGTGAAAGTCATTGTACGCAGATATTCTCTGCCATATGAGCCCGATCCATCACGCGGAACCCCCCGAATGCGGTTTCTGAGTCCGTCACCCAAACAGGATGAGAGCGCAAACCAGACTGCTTGAGGTAAGGACGTGAAGTCTGAGATAGCGAACCAGGAAACTAACCAGTAATTAACAGCAGGGGACAAATGATGAACAGTATCACCACTACCCAGAAATCCATGATTCTGAAATAATCCTTGAAGAAAACAAAATTTAATAACTCAAGTCTTTTCCAGCAAAACAAACGTAGAAGTAGAGAATGTACGGAGTACGGAGTACGGAGTAAGAAGAGCAGAGCTGCTTACCGCGTTGACGGCGCGCTTGCCCAGATTAGGCTAAGCGTCACGTTGAGATTGTTCTCCGCTCCCACCAGCTTAAATTTTTTCTTTCCTCCAAACACTCAAGAAAATGCACTCTCCCTGGCTTTGCCGGGGACTCTCATGATAAAATCGTAAGTTACTACTTTTCCTTCTTATATCTTCGTTGTCAAGATGATTATTTCCATACAATCTGTCAATCCCCTGAAGCTCGTTATTATCTCATCAAAGAGCACTACGTGACTGAGAAACGTATTTTTAAATGATTCGACAACCAACACATCTGTTTTCATTACATTACGCGTGTTTTCAATTTTCTAACAATGCTTGAAGGTAGATTCATCTAATCGCCATCATGGCTGCGGAAGTGTCGCTTCCTGTGCCCATTTCCCTCGTGTCTGGCCGCTATCTCATCTTCTCGCCGGATGCTGTCACGTACCTGAGAAGAGAACATCACATCTGTGGTGTGTTCACGGGCACCTTGCCTCAGGCACCCCAGCAAAATGTTTTCCTTGGCTTGCCCTTGCAGCTCATGGCCGAGGAGACAAAACTGCTGGTTGACAAGGGAGTGGCGCGAATTGTCGATGACTACAGATACCACAATGATGCTATGCGGTTATTACTGGAACAGGACAAGCGCAAGTATCTCGAGGACCTGAGCAGAGAAGGCCAAAATGTGTCACAATTTATGTCTGGAAAGAAAGAGCAGCAGCGGGAGAAAGCTTTGCAGAAGGTGGCCCAAAAAGTCGCCGCCCAGAAGGCAAAAGCAAGATCGTCTTCAACCCAGGTAGCTGGCGTGGAAAATGACGAGGAAACACTCTTCGAATTGCCCCCACGACCAGATAGTGCTATGACAAGTGCAAGCTCTAACGTCCCATCGTCGATAAGCATAACGCCTTCGACTACGTTTCCTCTCTTGCCTGCCCAGCCTCCTGCAGAGTACAACATGCATACCCCCAAAGTACCTACTTCTTATGCGGTATTTGCTCACCTCCATTCCCAAGGCTACTTTTTGTCTCCGGGTCTGAGATTTGGATGCCAATACATGGCTTATCCTGGCGACCCACTGCGTTTTCACTCACACTTTTTAGTATATGGGTTCGAACGCGACCAGAAAATAGAACTCATGGAAATCGTATCCGGTGGTCGACTTGGAACTGGAGTCAAGAAGGGCTTTCTTCTGGGTTTCGCCGCGGAACCAGATGACTGTTATTCTGAGGTTCGTACCTTTAGCATCGAGTGGGCGGGTATGTGAGAGTATCATGACCATTTATTCACCCAACATTTGATATTCCTTGGTCCTAGTCGACGGGATTGAAGTCCTCCCCAGAACTCAACGTCTTGGTGTATCTTTCCACAGACTCCACTAGCCATCTCACTTGGACTGAATGACGGGCAGTAGTTGCATGACCGAAGACGTCAGCTTCATTCTACAGAATAGTAAAGCGATGTCTGAACATGGTCTCCATCAACACGTGTCCGCCTGCTGATTGACGGGCCGTGTCACAGCGAGCTTTCCTAGCTCCACGAACTGCACTCGGTGCCTGTATGTGTGACAGTATCCACGCGCAAAAGCCTACCTGCAGCAAAGGACGCTTTGGATCGATGTTGCATTTGAAGATTCTATGTATCTATCTTTAGCTATGCACAGGCACATACGGATGAGTAACATCCGATGTCTCTTCAATGATTCAATCTCACTGCATGAGCGCACTTACTAAAGATTACTACGTACTAAACAATTAGATAAGCATTAGCCATATTTGATTCTCCGATTTCCATAAGCTCAGATCAGCATATTTGTGCCCTCTGATTGGCCAGAAAGCTTCAAATCCTAACAAGCCTTGGACCCCACTATTTGTTGGTGATGATCTTTCAGTCTATTGATAAGAAGACCGACGAGGACATTGCCTAGTGCTTACAATTTAATAGAAATGGAATAGGGCTGACGTGAATGATGTGTCTTACATGCTGCGTACCTAAATAGGCATTTAGTAATTAGGTGAGCAGGTTAATGGAAAGCAAGAAAGAGATGCTGCCAGCTCACTCCCTTGTAATGGCTTGATACTACAAGGAAACGGTCAAGATATCATCATAAAAGCGTTACCTCTCTCTAACCACCAGGGAAATACAAACCTTCATTCAACATCATGCCCTCAATCCGGATCGCCATATCTGGCGGCGGCCTAGCCGGGGTATCCCTTATCCACGCGCTGCTCCCCCATGCGCACTTGGACGTACATATCTTCGAGTCGGCCACAGAATTCAAAGAAGCAGGCATGGCCATCGGGTTTGCCCGAAACGCACTCGACGCTCTAGACCTCATCGGCCCGTCAGCAGCGCAATGCCTCGAACGTGCTGGCGCTGTTCCTATGCGAGGAGTGCGATTCATGCTAGCTCAAGGCGAGGGAGCAGGCAGCATGATCGACGAGACCAAGCGTGGAAGCCGCGTTACTAGCATCGTTCACCGCGCTGCCTTTCTGCGAGAATTACTGGCCGATGTGTCCCCAGAGCGCATGCATGCTTCCAAGAAGCTCGACAGCTTCGACCGGAATAGCAATGGCTCGCTGACGCTCCGCTTCACTGACGGGACTGTCCATGAATGTGATATACTCATTGGTGCTGACGGCATTCGCAGTACCGTTCGCAATCTCATTCTAGGCGAGGATGACCCAGCAGCCGTTCCCAGGAACATCGGTACGTGGGGCGTCATGGCCCTCAAGCCGTACGCTGAAGCTCAAGCTAGCATTGGCAAGGATCTTGTTAACATCGAGGACGCCCGCGAATACTCGTGGATTGGGAAGGGATCTTACTTACTACACAACGTCTTGAACGAGGGCCAGGTCGTGCAGCTAGTCCTTTCTTCGTATGACAAGGACGCGGAGGCATCGGATCGTTGGCATCGGACTGTGAGTGCCGACGAGATTAAGAAGCTCTACCAGGACTGGCCACCGCATCTATACAAGGCCGTAGACGAGGTACATCATTTTCCCTTCTTTATTCCTTTTTCTTAGCTAGGTTGACGTTAGCCATGTAGCTCCTTTGTAACCAGCCTGAACAACCCGCCATGTACCTCTGGGACCATCCACCTGCGCGCACCTATGTATCTGGCTCTGTCTGCATCATGGGTGACGCTGCACATGCCACGACCCCTTGGCAAGGTTCCGGTGGCGGCATGTCCATTGAAGACAGCTTGATTCTCTCCACGTTACTCGGCCGCGCCAAAACAGCTGCTGAGGCGCAGAGCTCTTTGGAGGTATACGACCAGGTCCGCCGCCCGCGCACGCAGCGCATAGTCGAGTCAAGCCGGGGCACAGGACAGCTCGTTTTGGGTTTGAAAGAGGAGACAGAGCTAGATTTGGCGAAGCTGAAAGCGAACTTGTTGCCAAGATGGGATTTTATTGTAGACTTTGACAATGCGAAGCACCGTGACGAGGCGGTGGAAATTATGGAGCAGAAGTTGAAGTCCTGATGTATGATTTACCTTTCTCGGGTGTAGACCGGTTGAATTGGTAATATAAAATGAATGATAGTTGATGCTTTGCAAGAATTTCGGCAAAGTCATGTGCACGTGAAAGGAGGGAGACTGACTATGCCCGTAAGAGGAAGTAGGTGCCATAATAGGAAGTCGATGTCTAAAAGCAAGTCGGCGCAGGGTTAGGGTTTTTAGATGTATAACCCTTGCTCAGTTACAACCCGCGGTAATCCATCAACGCAGCGACACATGATATTACGCACAGTGACAGACATTAAGATTCTGACAACGGAATATGGACCACTAAGCCATCAAAAGGGACCCCTTGAATTATATTTTGACTGATTTGTTGGTTGTCAGCTAGTTCCACCAAATGACATACCTAGGTATACATCATATCTACTGCTCAAGACTTGAGCTAGATTGCTACGCCTGTAGCAAATCCCACTGAATAATTTTATCATGGCGAATAGCCTAGCGGGATCCCTTGATTCCTTTCACGGTCATAGTTATCTTCTAGCTCTAGTTCTATAAGCTCTTGTTCTCCGCAAGTATGATATCAACCGCCTGTTCGGCAATAGCGTAGACAACTGCCTGGTAGTGACATGCCAGAGGCACCGGAATCTAAGAATTTAAAATGTCAGCCCTGGCTTCCTATCCCTAGTAAAGAGCCAGCTTACCACACTAGCATCCACCACTCTCAGACCTTTTGCCCCCTTTACACGTAAAGAGCCATCAACAACGGATCCCATACTGGCGGTGCCTGCAGAATGAGAGGTTGACACGACGCCCATGCCAATACGTGCGTCAATGAGGTCATCTTGAGCGTCAGATCCGAGCGATTGGTGGCCTTCAGGGACGATTTCTTCAGCCACAAGATCTTTACCTTCGGGAGTTTCGAGCATTAGTCTAGACAATGTTCTCCAGCCTTCACGCATGACGAACCGGTCCGTTTCCGTGCCCAAGAAATTTGGATCGATGATGGGCGATTCGGCCGGGTCACTTGACTTCAGCGTGATGGATCCGCGCGACGTTGGTAAACAGAGCATGGAAAAGTTCATTATTGCTGTTCCGTCCACAGGAATATTGAGCCCAACTAGTTCTCCCCCAAATGTGGCATAAATGGTTGACAATTCCAGATGACTTCGAGGACCTGCCACGAGGATGTGATCACTTCCTACAGGATGGCCTTCATCCTTTGCCAAAGCCGACTGCAGGCCCGTTGAAGGAACAGTTTCAACCACTAACCAGTCATTTGGGGCCAGCCCTTTTTCGAAATTTGGCCCATTAAAAAGTGGGGAGCCAAGTGCGAGGCCTTTCTCGGGCTCTCTAAGCCTCCAGTAGCGGAAGACCATGGGATGATCATGGAAATTACGACCAACACCAGGAAGGTGGATTTTCACGGGGATATTGTGTTTGGACAAATCCTCAGAATTGCCAATTCCTGAAAGTAGAAGCACTTGAGGAGTTTGTAGTGAACCTGCAGAAATAATCACTTCGCCTCCGGTGCGGATAGAGAAAATTCGGCCATCTGCGAGTTCGACGCCAGTAGCTGTCTTATTGTCGTCAAGAATTATACGCCTAACGAGGGCGTTGGTTATGAATTCCACCCCATCCTGTGGATATATCTTGTTGGGCAATTGGCGTAGGCCATCTTTCCAGTTACTGACCAGCTCTGCAACTCCTTGAGGATGTCCGTTATTTATATCGTCAATCGCCCTGATCCCAAGACTAGACCAAGCTTTATGGAGTCTCTCTCGCAGGGGATACTGACGCCCACTTGAAGAAACAGAGCTGGTATGGATCGGCCCATCAAATCCATGCTGTTCCCGGTCCCCGTTTTCATCGAAATGGTGCTCCGTTCGCTTGAAATAAGGAAGAAGGCCGTCATAGCTCCATCGTTGATCGGATACTAAACTAGCCCACTGAGCGTAGTCTTGCTTATCCCCACGGGTCCATCCGCCTTAAGACAGAATTAGTTATTGACAGCGGTTTTTAGAGGGAAAAAGGCATACCACTGTTCACGGCAGCACTACCCGACAGCCCCTTTCCTCCCTGATAGTCGAGAGACCGTCCGTTTAAATTAGACTGGGGCGTGCTGCTAAATTTCCAATACGCATCCGAGCCCGTAAGCAGTGCTCCAGCCAGCGGAGAGTAAATTTGAGGGTTTTGTGAGAGATCCTCGCCTGCTTCCAGGACGAGAATGGAAAGGGTTGGTCTTCGCTGCCGGAGTCTTGAGGCAACCACGCAGGCTGCTGTGCCACCACCAACCAGGATTATGTCAAATACTTGAGACTCCAAAGTAGCCATTGTTGCAGTCTAGTCTTGCAATTCTGTCTCGAAAAATGGGTTACGAATGCGAGAGTACCATAAGAGTCAATTTTGGTTGGGAAATTGTTACGATTTTTGAGGAATTTCGTGCAAGGCCCTTTCATGGTTCTGTAAGCACTAGCCAGCAGCGCTTGTTTAATAATCAAATATTACAGAAAGATCTTCATCAGCTTGCAAGTTGTCCGATGCACAACACGAGAGACGAGTCAACAAAATATGCGGAGTAGATGCGCAGCCGCATCGCCCTAGTCCCGACTGGGCATAGACCGGTGCCTAGCTCCGTCCCCACTCGTTATGGAGATATTTTTGTTCATCGACATCAGCGCTCAATATTTACGCATTTTCGCGCATTGGTTCTATCGCAACATGGCTGCTCCCAAGCCCCATATAGCCCAGGAGCTGCTCTCTCGCGCACACTCGCCGGACACCGCAGAACAGCTTTTCACCGAGCGCATCAAGCAAAAACCGCTCTTTCTCCGCCCGACATCCCCCACCCCAGCAGACAATCGGTCGCGACGACGCCTTCAGCGCATTCGCAAAAAAGAATATTTCTACCGCAAGCAAAAACCACAGCCGCTATCAGCACGCCAGAAGCGCGTCTCTGGCATCTACGATATCCCCAAGGAAGAATGCAAATATGAAATCTTCAAGGGCCTGCATGACATGTGGGTGCAGTATATGCGCGAGGTCCTGGGGATAGACGAGCAACAAAACACAAACAAACCCATGCCTCAGATAACTCCCTATAGTCATGGTAGTAAACTGGTCACCGCTGATTACCATGGCGCCGAGGTGGAGGTTGTGCGAAGTCGATGTGCGGGCAGAGTAGGGTCGAAGGGGATTGTGGTCAGAGACAACAAGTTCACCTTTGTCATCGTTACGGAGAAGGATGTTGTCAAAAGTATGTTTCCATCTTTCTTCTTTTACCTTGAAGCTTAAGCGTTCTGTTTCTAATTGCATGTCGTTTGCTTTAGCCATACCCAAAGAACAGACAGTGTTTCGATTTACACTTCCTGCAACTTCAAAGCAAGCCAACAGCGATGGTAGCGGTGACAAAGTTGATGAAGAAAAGCACAAAGACTTGGTATTTGAGATACACGGTAGTCAATTCGAAAACCGTCCAGTTGACCGTGCGAATAAGAAGTTCAAATGGAGAAACATCGACTATCTCTGATCGAGGCATGGGCATGGATTTCACACCTACATTTTTTTCCAGAAGAGAAGAGCTTTATATTTAGCTCATTTCTACAGATCGATGGCTCGCCTGAGTGGTCTTCCCAAAAATCCTTTGTCGCAGTCAGACGACAATCTGAAGGTTTGGGAACTGCACATACCGGACGGCATGGTAAAGGAGGCATTGACCGTGGCTCATGATCTTATGGGCCATGGAGGCAGCACGTGTCTGATCGCTCGTTTAGATAATCTTGCAATCAAACGTCTCATGAAGCACGCAAAACAATATGTCCAGCAATGCCCGGAATGTCTCAAACATGAGACTAGGCGACATGAAAAGACATGGAGCCCTCACAGCCTGGACCAAAGGCCGGGCAGCATTACTTCGATGTGTAGCACATCTAATCTAGTGCTGTGTCTCCAAGTGTTTCTCTTCCTGTCCCATTGCTTCTTCCTTGGCGAGAATGGGATGTGTCCGATACGCTTTCAAAATCTTGTATGGACGCAAGACGATTCCACAGAGGGCGGCAGTATTATAACGTCGCAATCATGAGTTACTGCAACAGCCCGGCCTATTTTCAGCGCACTATCGACAACATGTTACTCGACTTCAGAACGTTTTGCAGAATCTGTATTAATGATATTGTTATGGCCTCCAGAACACGCGAACCACCTTTAGATAGTCCTCAGTTGCCTCAAAAGTTACAACATATATCTTAATCCAAAGAACGCATTCATAGGATTTCCATCAGTAAACCTTCTCAGCCGGCATGCCAGCGCCCTAGACCTCACGATGGATTGGCATGCACACATCCCTCAATACGGAACTGAACCATGTAGGAGCCAACCGCTTTGTTGGCCTTCATCTAGATCCTTTGGCTAATACAGTTTGCACAGACATGCAGCGCTCGTCATCCTGAAAATCATGTTCTTCTGCCTCCCGCATTTGATTGCCTCGAAGACATTACGCTGGTATCAACAACCAAATCCATCGCAGCTCCCTGATCTGGAATCCTTGACTCGATCCTCACCTAATCTTCACATGCTTACTGGTTCGCCACGTGCTCATCTCTTTATCTAAGCTCATCTCGCTTATCTCACCCTTTGTCGGCTCTACTCCTTGAGATTGCGGGGTCCCCTCACTATCTGCAGGTTTGTTCGCTTCCAGTTTCCTAGTTTCAAAATAACCTCATCAATCCTTTGTTTCCTTGTGGGTCTCTACCAGATTTTGACTGACACCTCTCTTCTCCCAGCCTTTGTTCCAATCAGAAGAGCAGCATGTGACCAGGCTAGCCCTAATCTACACGAACACGGTGAAACTCTTGGCTCGGTCCTGAATATATGCACATTTGCACGCAATATCACTGCTCAATTCTCGAGTGTTGACTTGATAAGTGGTTTACGAGCAGCTGGAATGGGTTGCTTGTATGTTGGTCGCTATGCTTGGAAATCCGACGCTCTATGTTGAGTTGGAGATTCACATTCGAATTGAAATCTTCGCCCATTTCCATCAAGAGTTGAAGCTTACGACAGCCGACTGAAGCTTAGGCAAGAGTATTTGATTATGATCTCTATATGTTATTGTGGTAGAATCGACAACACTGAAGTTGTTCCACGAAGTGTGCCATCACATAGATTCATTCGCAATGATCACTATGCACAACGTCGTCAACCCAAACTGATCCGGGTCCTACGCAAGATGTCTAGCCCTTATCTATCTCTGAAACACTTTAAGTTCACCTCGCCCACATGACCTTGCGCGATATGGACTCCCTCGATGCATGCCAAGAGGAGTCTCAGTGCTCACGAGGCGATCGAGGATGTTTGCTTTGTATGAGACACCATGTGGGCTAGATGATGAGGTTTCCTCTCCAAGTCGAGACTACGCACCTCGCTGGTCTCCCCCCTTCATCTATCTTGGAGCCTCACTGCAGAGTGGTTTTCTTCTTCGTCTACCTTGTTCGAGTAGCAGATCGTGGAGAAAAAACTGCGGTTTCTCAGGTATCACAGCTATCTTCTGTACTTGCCTCCAAAAATGACGACCAAGATGGCGACTGGCGGAGGTAGATCACAAATATCAGGATTACATGTTACGGGACTTGCTGACCAGGTCTACAGACTTCCACTTCAGCACCTTTGTGCGAAAGCACAGGGCCTTGATATTACCTCTTCTCGGAGATACAAGGGTCTACGAGAAGCTATCAAGTGCGGACGAAGATACTGAAACGGAGACATTCGATTTTGAATCGCTAGACGAACAACCCAGAGGGTTTGTACTAACCATTCAACTCCAAGAGAAGTACTCAGATTGCTGACGCTGCCAAATAGTATCAAGACGAAGCTCATGCCTCACCAGATGGACGGGGTGGCATTTCTGCACCACCTCCGAAGGAACAATGCGAATGGAATTCTGGCTGACGAAATGGGCTTGGGCAAGACGGTCCAAATTCTATCTTTTTTCCAACTCATCGTGAATGTTGCGGAGGATGACCGGCCGTTCTTGGTTGTCTGCCCAATGTCCGTTCTCGATAGCTGGGTCGCGGAAACAAGAACGAAAACGAAGATGAGGGCAGCCTCGTTTCACGGAAACGAGAATACCCGTAAATCAATTGGAAGACTGGTTAGGAATAGAGGTATTTGATGCTCCCTCTACCCTTGAAAGCACTTGTGTTTGGCGTGACTAATGTGCATATTTAGAAGTTGATATAGTCCTTACAACATACGAAACCGTCGGCCATGATATCAGCCGTCTACAACGCATGGCATACTGGAAATGCGTAGTCCTCGATGAAGGACACCGGATTAAGGATAGTACCAAGAAGGTGTCTACCGCAATTAAAAAACTCAAGACGGAACAGCGGATCATTTTGACGGGGTAAGCTTGGCTAATCCTCGTTTGCACATTTGTATAATTGGGTTCAACACTGACTTCTCCACAGTACGCCCGTTCAGAATCACCTGGGAGAGATATGGTCAATGTTCAATTGGCTCTATCCTGAAATATTTGTACCCGAGTCGTTGAATTGTTTCCAAGATGCTTTCTCCCTTACGGAGGGAAGAGTAGACACGGATTTCCTTGAACGCGTCAACAATTTTTTACGGATCATTATGCTACGGAGATTGAAAGAGTTCACGGCTGCTGGCATTCAGTTGCCTCCTAAAAAGGAGGTCAATATCTACCTCCCCTTAACCAATATCCAAAGGTCTATGTACCTAGAGGTACTAACAGGAGTCACTGGCGATATCGAAGATCCAGGAGTACTACAAACTCCTCCGGCCAGTCCAGGGAGAGAAAATTTCTCATCTTCTCCTTTCGATGGCCGAACGAACCCAGGACGTTCTATCTTGAACGTTTTGATGGAGTTGAGAAAGGTGAGTCGATTGCATCTTAGTACTGGAGCACGCCTAAATTCAATACTAACCTCCAAGTAGGTATGCATACATCCACTTTTAGTGGCCAACTTCAACACTGAAGAAGAACAATACGATACAGCAACATTGATAAACTCGTCTTCAAAGTTCATCTTTCTCAAAAGATTGCTCGAAGAGGAAGTTATTGCGAACAAAAAGAAAATTTTGATATTTTCTGGCTTCGATTATGCATTGGATTGTTGTCAAAGTCTACTTGAAGACTTAGATATCAGACATGTCCGGCTTGATGGGCGGACCAGTTTTGCGCTACGAAAGTACAATGTTCATCGGTTCATGAATCAAGCAGAATATCAAGTTTTCGTCATGGCTACTCGTGCTGGCGGAGAAGGTATTACACTCACCGCTGCAGAGGTTGTAGTCTTCCTCGATATTGATTTCAACCCGCAAGTCACGGCCCAAGCTGAAGCCAGGGCGCACCGGTTTGGTCAGACCAAACCAGTCACCGTGTACAAAATGTGTACACGTGGGACTGTTGAACAACAGATGATGGATCGCGTGAATAAAAAGGTCTACTTGGCATCTAAACTCCTAGAAAACTCCAACTCTGCAAATATTTTGACATCAGCTATGGCCTCAGAAAACTTGGAATCCGATTCCGCTTTCATCAAAAACATCGTCCGTGCCAATGTCAAAGCCGTTTCTATGGCAGACTGTCATCCCAAGCAGCTTTTAGGCATGAAATGGGAAAATCTTTTGGAGATCTGCAAAGAAAGGGAAAATCATGCAAATGCAGAAAACCCTTTATCTCCCCCGTCATCCCCTATGACACCGGCGAGCGACTGGGGTGGGGATGAAAAGGTCTGGTTATCGCGCAGCGCCAAAATCAACACGGGCCTATTTAATGGTAGGCATTTTAGACGACCGGCAGCAACTCTCAAATGCGATATCATTCCTGCAGATCTGGTGCCTGAAGAGAGACGGCTGAATAAGGAGCGTGTTGTGTATGACGATGAAATTGGTTATTTTGTTAGTAAAGAGTCTACTCTATGCAAACCCTGGGAAGCCGTCCCGACGTTCGCTGTTTCAAATGTTTCCCCTGAAACCAAGGCTTCGCAGATGAAGCATCTCAAGGTCAGTCGCTCAGAAGTTTCCGTTGTGATATTATTACTTGCCACGAAGTCAATTACTAACCGTCAAAGTAGACATGTATGATTTGCGGAAAATCAAAGAATTTGGAGTTGTGCTCTTATTGTCCTCATGTGTACCATGAGAAGTGCATCAGTCGAAATGGTAATCAAACGCAAAGCCGAAGCATAATATCCACCACCGTATGCCCGATGCATCGATGCACATCATGCAAAGCGACTGCAAATGATGCGGGTGGCCTTCTTTTGGCCTGTACCAAATGCCCGCGCTCCTTTTGCATTGATTGCATCGATCTGGATGCGATTAAACCGGTCGAGGAGCGCGAACCTTTCGAGACGCTCGGCTTTGAGACGCCTAAGCACGTGGAATACATCCTTTGCCAGAGCTGCAATGTTACCCAGCTCCGCAAAAGGACCATCAATGATTGTCATAAATACTCATTGCGAAGTTTCAAACGCCGACTTTGAATTGGCCTCTTTGTATCGGTATCGAGCCGGATGTGGCAATTTCTTTTTATTGGAGTTTTGGTTTCATTTGCATTTGGACGATTTTTAGGAAGGCTTTTGAGGAGAATTATTTTATCAGTCTACGTACTAGATGTTGGATGTTAGATTTAAGCAATTTTCTACCCTAGAATGTACGGAGAGTTGTCCAACATGTTTAAGTCACCAGATGTTTGAGTGTGAGATTGTGTGTACTTGTCAAATGAAATCAATTTTGACGGCCCTTCGTTTCAAAATCGTCGAAAATAGGAGTAAGTAATGCTATAATGCTGGAAGATAATACTGCAAACATAGGGTCTTGCTGTTTGATTTTGGATGGAGTAGTTCTGCTGTTGCTCTACGGTGGCACTCCTGGGAATGGACCATGCACACCATGAGTGTCAGATTACATATTACATTGTGTGCAGACGTGAAATCCGGCTTCTTCTATTTACTCGAGGGTTCAAATAGTCTCTTAGGTCAACATCAAGTTCTTCTTTGGGCGCGTTGAATCCGTTTCACGCCTTATTCAAAACTGAAGCTCAAAATGGGCAGCTATCTCCCACAATTCCAGGTCACAGGAGGTCTTGTTCAGGGTGTAGTGAGCACCTTTGATCCCTCTATCATGCATTACATTACATAGGCATTTTCTATAATTCCCCTCATCCGGGCTTGAGTCGGTGCAAACTACTACAGCCCATGATTACCTGGGAGGGCGCCCCCAGTCTGGTCAACAATATCCAGGCATCTTGACATTATTTAGTTCGACACGATGTACGGAGTACTACTTTATCTCTTGGCGTACTCCAAGAACTTACAGTGGGGAGCAAGAAGTATTAACACCCTCGTTTCGCGCTAATCACACCGCCGCATATTCTGCCGGTTATATCAAATTCCAAGCGTTATCATTGGTTGAGCAAACCAGATTAGGAAGGCGGTGCGGACAATCTTAATTAGTAATCAAGGAGGGTATCAATACTTCCTGCAGGGTGGTGTAAATCCAACCTCCGTATCCCCCTTTCCGAGCGCTTTCATCATGTCCAACCCGGCAATGAACGAGAACCTGCAAATATTCCACCTAGAGTCGGTCATTACGAAGTGAATATCACATATCCTCAAAATAAAGCTTCCCCATCAACGAAACTTGGCTATTAGCTCAGTTTCAGTCGGCTGAAATAACTTTCGACCAGAGCTACGATCTCCAGCAGGCGATGGGGCAGTAGACGATGGTGGCCCAGAAGAAACTGAAAATCAGAGAGGGCACTATGTTTCCTCGCTCGAAAGCGCCTCCCACCACGATCATGACCTATGCAACATCAGCATACCTTTTTGGACATCATACATAGATAGAAACTAGATTAACGTACCGTGCAGGCACAGAAAAGCAGTTGGTAAAGACAATAGACAATCTCCGGGAGCACATCCGAGCCCGGCGACGGCGCAGCGAGAACATGCTTCATCCCAAAGGCGTCGAGGGTGCCAATAAACGGGCCGGCATTTCTGCTAAAGGCCAACGAATACCCCCAAAACATCCATTGAAAGGTAGTTCTAAATCGCAAATAACAACAAGTTCAGCCACAGCTCTTGCAGGGAAAGGCAGAGAGATAAACATACACGGCAACTACCATCATAGACTGGAAGAGAAGCGCCAACGCCGACTTTCTCCGCGCAATTCCGCCATATAGTAGTCCAATGCCGGGGATGATGAGCCAGACGATGAACCCGCAAAAGACAATGTAGGTGTAGTTGTACTCGAAGCCGGCATATTGCGTGTTGACGTTGACCTCTAATGGGTTTCCTCCGTCGGGAGCGGAGGCGTTGTATTGGGGCTGCTGATGGTTAGATAAGATCACATCGCCTTGACACCTTGGATGTGAAAGATCAGATACATACAGCGTCGGCCATGTTACGTATATTCTTAGGTTGTATGCGATGTGTCTGTCGCCCGCGGAGCAAGCCTGGAGGATCCAAGTCGAGGCTGGCTAGAATGACAGCAATTGACCATCTTATACCATCTCTAGAACCATGTTAGTGGATAAGACTATCTTGGTAAGCAGAGCTATGACATGAAGCTCGACTCTCATTAGCAGTCATTATCTATCAAAGAAAGCCAGGATGCTTGGCTGTGCTTGGCCCTGATAAGGGAGCTCTGCTTATCGCGCATCTCCCAACCGGGAAATAATTTCCTCTTTGGGTGTAGGCTTTGCTACTTATCGTGGACTGTCACTGGACAAACAATGTGAATTTGGCTAATAACAAAAGTAGTGCAGTAATGCTCTCGCTAGTCAGTTGGGTATATAATTGTGCATAATCATCAGTACACAAGAATTTACAGATTGGCTCTCTCCGCCAGGGCTGTCCTTCGGGCTTGACGCGTCGATACACTGACATCTGTTGCATCGGATCGCGCTGCGCTCAGAAACAGCTGTCGTCCTACGATGTCGGTCATTGCGAGCACACGAGAGGATACGGTCGCTCCATCTCGGCGGTTTTTCCTGCGAAACAAATATTGTCAGAATGATGGATTTATGGACATGAAGAGGATGCTTACCCTTCACGTCTCGATCGAGCAATTCTTTCCGTGAAATCCCACAGACGACCACGATCTAGCAGTTGTCCAGTCTTCTCGTCACGTTGCGGAGCCCACTCATCGGCAAGTCTCATAGTGGCAGGGGATCCGCGCTGCTCTTTGCTTCGCGCAATCAGAATAATGCCCTCTTCTGCAAACCTCTGATAGGCATTCTTCAGTGCCTCCTTGTTGACAGCTTCGAAATAGGACAGGTCTCCTTGGTGATACAGAGTTTTTCCAAGCTAAAAAATGGATTAGCATGTGATACGGTATGATAAGGGATAAAGAGCAGATCTACCTGTTGAGCGCTATCCTGAGCTTTGTTCAGATTGACCCAAACATCCGACGGTCCGTGCAAAGGAGGCGCGAGCCCCATGAGCGAGACAGCGCCCAGCCATGTGCCTTCGATGAAGGGCCAGATCAGGAAGCAATAAAAGTCAAAATTCTCTCTTCCACACTGTCGCTCGGCGTCACTAAGACCAACCGCAACAGGAGCACCTGCTGCGTTTCTGGTTATCTTGATGACGCCGTCTTTTTCAAGTCCGTGGAGAGACTTTTCCAGATTGGCCATGAGGCCTTCAGGTGGGAAAATGAATTCACCTCGGAAGATCTGTCCAGTTAGATAATACTTTTAAGAAAAGAATTAAACGGGGATAACGTACCCGTGATAGGAAAGTAACTTGTTCCAGCAAAGCTTCATATGTAATGTCTTGATTTGTAGGGCCACCGCCCTGTTTCACTTTGGTATACATCGCGGCTGAAACGAGTGCCTCTGGGATGAACAAATGGATGGTCATGTTCCGGTAAAAGGAGAGCTGGAATCGGTCAACCGCATAGTACGTCGGTTCCGCTAAACCAGCGACCTCGCCAACGAGCTTTGGACCTAGAACTTCCAAGGCACGATCGACTACTTGAGATGTGGGAGCGCGGTAGAAGTGCGCTACACGGCCACCTTTTGCTCGGACTCGCGCGCTGAGCCACTCGACTCGGCGAACTAGTTCTGCCTTTCCGACGCCCCGGCCGCGAAGAGTGAGCAAAACTGTGCCAACCAACGCAGTTGGCATCATCACAGAAACATCGTTGATGTCTGATAGAACTCTGTAGCCTAAAGCTCGTAGGACGCGGCCCTTATCTGAGTGGCTCAACGTTATTCTTGAGCCTAGGGCCTGATCCACTTGGATGCGTTGTAATTGCTGCGTGAGAAACTCCTTTAGGCTCCATGGTTCATGGAATCGCATGTCAACTCGACCCAGCTTTAGCGACAGAACAGAGGACTGTGAAAGGAAGTTTGAGAGATTCTCCTTTGCCTTGGGCTGGCCTAATAGCTCGCTGATATAGGACCTAAAGGAGTATGTTAGTAGACGTTGGTAGAGGGAATCGTCCCTTTTCAGGTTGTAAGACATACTCTGTTTCGACCACCTTGTCATATTGCGTGCTTACAGGGCATATAATAGTATCTTCAACTCGGCCGGACAGCAGACTATCAACAATAAAGCTCAGGATACCGAACTTTGGAGAGAGCAATTTCCCCGTACGTGACCGGCCACCTTCAATGAAGCACGCAAAATTGTATCCTTGCTGTAACAAAACATCGATATAAGACTGCACCAACGTGGCATATAGTTGATCGTTACCAAAGCTACGACGAATGAACATAGCACCTGTTAATAAACTTGTCAGTGCCATGGGCTAATTCCGAGGTGCGGTATGGATTCTCACCTGCGTGTTGTAGAAAGGCACCAACAGCCGGGAAATTAAGATTATCACCAGCAACTATATTAGGCAAGGCTATGCCGAGTCGGTAGGATATCACCTGCAGTGAGACATAGTCGATGTGGGATTTGTGGCAGGGCAGGAAAACGATCGACTGTTTCTTTTCCGCTGCAGCCTGGGCGACGGACCTCAATCGAAGGACCTCCTCGCTAGAGACGTGGATACCTTTGGTGAGAAAGCATCAGCACATGGACAGACTCCCGGGACAAGGGAATTGAATAATTACCCTGGTGGTACGCTCGCGTCAATAATTGCGTAGCAAAGTAGTATGCGCCGCGGATGAACGCTTTGCTATCCATCTTGCAAATCATACCGTCCATCATTGTCTCCACCACATCGCGCAAGCTCAGCTCAATTTCGCTTTTCCGTCGAGACATTGCCTTCTTGACCGCATCTGGTGTGCCGCCAAACAGTCCCTCCGATTGCTCGACCTTCAGCCTAGCCTCCGCCAGTTCCGTCATCTTGCTCTGGAGCAAAGGGCTCCGCACGATCAAACGCTTGATGTTGTCCGAGTATCCGGGATAGTACACCGGCTGACCGATCACCGAGTCGTACGCACGCCATCCTGTGCCCGACACGAACAGGCTGACTTCGCGCAGAAAGTCGAAGGGCGTCTCGCGGAAGCGTGCCATGTGTCGCACCAGCGTCCTCTCCGTGATGGCGTCATCTTGGCTGTCGTTGCCGCCCGTGAAACCAGACGGGTGAAGCGTCACTTGGTTCCCAACGATTTCCAGATCGGGCGCTGTCTGCCCGGCATCGACGGGGTCTGTCTTGGGAGGCATTGTCGAGTCGGGCGCTCAGGGGGAGTGCTAGTCGGTGAGAGAGCATGTAGACTGCGGCAGCAAATAGGCAACTGAGGATTGATGGAACGCGTCACACTAGGAGGTGCAAACGGCGTTCATTGTAGGTAGAATGCAAGAACAAAGTGATAGTCCCTGCGGACATGATCGCCAGTCAGCGTTTGGTCAAAACCCCAGAGAGCAGAGGCCGACGTTATGCGGAGTGCCGTTTGTACCTCGGCGCGCGGAACAGCCTCACGTGACGTCACCCGTGCTCCGTGATTGGCCGAAGCTGTAGCTAAGCTATGCCGCTTCTCGTTTCTTTTTCTTCTCTTGCCCTCTACATATCAAATTGCATCAAACAATACGGCCAACACTCGAGTTCACCGTCTTGGCTGTTTGGATCCGACATTTTGGGCCATGGCATGATGTCGGAGGGCGTGTTTCTTTTTTCTCTGTTATTAAAAAGTGCGACGAGTCTCAGATAAATTGTATTTTTGAGCCAGCCCAGACGCTGTTCAGGTAGTTTCCTTTTACGACTTACGAATCTATTTTCTGCCTTGTCAAGGGCTGCATAGCAAACATGTTTGGGCAGAAGCAAGTATTGAGAAGTGAATAAAGAACCTGTCGAGTTATTGTCTGCTTCTGGAATACCGAAGACTAACACTTCTAGAAGCAGTCAATACTCTCGCAAAACGTTTTTATACGTCCTCGTCCTTCGAGGTATTCCGAGATGTTCCCTCACTGCGAGACCGGCGCCGTCAGCTTCAGATGTCGCTGCGCACTGTCGGCCTCGTCCCTACAATGGGAGCTTTGCATAACGGCCATTTGTCTCTGATCCGACAAGCGGCCGCGGAGAATTCAGATGTGTTTGTGAGCATCTATGTCAATCCGACACAGTTCGGTGTGAACGAGGACCTGGCCAGTTATCCACGCACATGGGACGCAGACATTGAGAAACTAGACAAGCTCAATGCTGAGCTAAAAAGCGAGGCTTCGGAAGGCCGCATCACGGCAATATTTGCACCTACGGGAAAAGTCATGTACCCAACTCTGCCCCCGACGTCAGAGATTGATGGGTCTGGGTCTTTTGTCACAGTCACGCCGCTTGCCACCAAACTGGAAGGGGCCTCGCGGCCAGTCTTCTTCAGGGGCGTTGCCACGGTCTGCACCAAACTGTTCAACATTGTCAAACCGGACCGAGTGTATTTCGGGCAAAAGGACGTTCAACAATGCGTGATTATCAAACGCATGGCCAAGGACTTTCACATCGATACGGAAGTGCGCATTGGGTCCACCATCCGCGAGCCAGATGGGTTGGCGATGAGCTCGCGGAACGTGTACCTGGGTAGCCGCAGACGCTCAGTCGGCCTCGTGCTTTCCCAAGCATTACGGGCGGCGGAAACAGCGTTCAAAAACGGCCAATACGAGAGAGGGGAGATTTTGGGTGCGGCCAACAAGGCTGCGGAGAGCAAACTTGAGGAACAACAGGGCTTGGAGCCGTTGCAGCGAGCGCTGTTTGAAGTAGATTACATTTCCCTTGCGGATCCAGACACGCTGGAGGAGGTTGACACTGTAGACCCGAGTCGAGGGGCTATTCTTAGCGGCGCAGTCAAGATGCTGCCGATTGAAGAGGCTCAATCTGGTGAGAGTCTGGGGGTCGGGGACGACAGGATCGCGGTGCGGCTGATTGACAACATCATCCTTGCGGGTGAATCATGATACGATTCCTCGATTTTCATGCATAAGCTGGTAGCAGTTCTAGTTGAGCATGATTAGTCTACGTAGCGTCTAAAAAATGGAACTGATGAAGCTGTCATCAATAGCAGACATAGATCCTTAATTGCAGAAGGATTGGCTCTTCCCAAAGCAGACAACGATTCCGACGGGCGGGAAGACCCGAGCCTTGTTTTCCAGGCTCGACAACCCTACCTTTTTCTCTCCGGGGGCCAACTGTTCCACTACGTACATTCTACAGAGTCGACATACTGTGAGACTCTTTCTACTATCTAGCCAGAGTCGAAATGCCATTATTCATCACGATGTGGCCAACAAGCAGGATTTGTTCGCGATGCCGCAGTCTAATGCAGCTAGCGACGTATCCCACTGTCTAGATCCCCTCACCGCTATTGTTTCTTGTCTGTCTGTCACTTGCAGAGAGCTGCAGCGTCGTTCCGGCCATTCCTACGAGGCGAGAGTGCACTAAGCACTTCCTTTGGCTAGTCCTGTGGGCCGGAAATAACACAGATCAGCATTTCCCCCTCCCCAGGAGGGGCGTGAATGAGATGCATAGCAAAGCCAGCAGCCAAGGCGGCGTTAGCTCGGGGTCCGGTTGGTTTTGGTTAATCAAAACCAAAATGGCATTCATGTTTTGACAGCTTACAGGCTGCGAGGGTGCAGGCGGTCATAGCTGAGGCCTCCTCATCCCTGCTTTGAATGGCTCTCAGAGGCCGGCTCGCTTATGGCTTTCTACTACAGTACGAGTACGGAGTAATAATGACTTTCCTATTACATACTATCATACATACATGCTACATACATACTTATCCTGCAGCGCTTCTCCGCCGTCTCTCGATGCGCCCTTCTTTGCCATTTAATTCGCGTCGGTCCTTGCGTGCTCCACTCGCCCGCTGCTAACGTAGCAAATATAATCGTGGATACAACTAATACTAATATACTAATAACGGAGGGACTATAGTCTATATACGAGCGCTCTATTAATCAACGGCGTCGCCTGTCAGAATTGAATTCCGGCCCCATCTTCCTTGCGCTAGGTTACTGGTCAGTGGTTAGGCCATCTCCGGCTCCCCAATCGATCGTCCCTTCGTCCACTTCTTTGTCAACGCCAATTCCTGTCGTCCGCGGCTGTGTTTGGAATATTTTCTGCTGTCTCTGCCATATATCTGGGATTGTCTGTATGTATATATATTCTTCCCAGTCCAGCACTTGGTTGTGTTGGGCATCTGTCCGCCGTATATACACGACTGCAACGCAACATATAGAAAAGACCGGATCAGGACGAGAGGAGACAATTGATTGATTCATTATGGCTGCCCGCCCTGTGGACGCTCTGCAATGCTTCACCTTTCTCACAGACAACGTGCCCTGCTGGATCACTCGAGTCACCGACCTCGCGGCTCACACGTCGAAAAAGCATGCTGAATTCTCCGAGGAATTCCACAGACTCCAGGCACTCGCTCAAAGCCAACCACAAGAACAACCACCACAACAACCGCTACCACGCCGGAAAAACAGCTCGGTGCACTCAATACGGCCTGCGTCCGCGCTCGGAAACATACCGGCCTCGAAACAAGAGACAGGATCGGCCTTGATCACGTCCGGCGAAGGCGCCGATGTGTCTCGGCCCGTTCGCCCCGTGGTCATCTACTATGATAACTATACGCAAGCAGAGCTAGAGCAGACGGTGCGAGATATCGGAGCAGCGCGCAACAGCCTTCGCAAGGGCAAGCTGTCGCAGATGACGCGCTTATCCAACCTTTCCCTCGACATGTTCACCAGTCAATCGCGAGACTCGCCGCGCACCATGCAGCTGCCCGTGGACAGCTTCCGGAGGACACGGCCTGTTGAGATGGACCAGAAGGAGACGGCGACCTTCGAGTTTGCCGAGAAACAATTGGAGATTGCACAAAGCCTGTCTGAAAGCGCCGCGCATCAATTCCTACGATGCGGCGACTGCCAGAAGGAACTAGACGAGGTTCTTACTAAATTCAACATTGTGCTCGAAATGGCCCGCACCGAAGCCTGCCGTTTGCGCGCAGAGCAAGAACGCGAAGCAGAAAAACAACAGGCAGAGGGATGCAGGTTACTAAAAGAGCATATAGCCACCTCTATGAAACTGGGCGATTCGTTCGACGACGACAAGGCGCCTGAGCCGGGGATTGCGGCTATTGAGGTCGACGATGCAGCGTCCGACGATTCGATATCCATTGATATTGCGGCATTCCGCTCTAATCGATTGCGTGCATAGTCTGTCACCTACTTGCCAGGCCATTCGACATTTCTTTCTGTTGATAACGACTAATACTCTGACATGATTGTTGCATTGAGAGCCATTCCATTCATTGCGTTGAGATTCTGATTTGATTGAGCGACATCATTTGACACGAGCAAGCAGCATACTACATACATACAAGGCGTTGGGATTGTCATTTCTTTTTATCTGCATCTACTCATCTACTCTCATCTAACATTTTGCATTGTTTCACATATCATGTTTATTATGAGCTGTCATTTAATTCTCTAGCGGTCCGCTTTAAAAGTTTGAAGTCGAGGACATAGTACATACATAGCATATAAACATAATATGCAGCTGAACGAAGTGGATCTTGAGCACTCAAAAATGAGAATTTACAGAGTAGTCAAAGTAAAATCTCAGATCAGTCGACCGTCAGACTTGAAGGTCCACAAATTACTTTGTAGGTAGTATTACTATCTACTATTGTCTTGGACGTTTACATCCTATTTTCTACTATTTTTCTTCTTTTCTTTGAAGTCCAGAAAGTAAGACTATTTCATCAAAGCATCAATAATCTGCACGGGCGATCAAGTCAGCTTGACAGGTCAGCAACGAATGACTCGCTTAGGAGTGGATATAGCATATGCACTCCGTACATGATACTGCATGCTGAAACACGGACTACGGTATACATTCTAGGCATCCAGTCAGGCGATCACATCATTATACTTTTAGTTATTCAGTGCTGTAAAGTATACTCCGTTGAGTTCCAAGGTTTATGTGCGTACGGAGTAGAGGGGACTGACTGACGTGGCAGCCCTACGTCTAAACTCATGCCCCCAGATGTAAGTCATTTGACTGGCAGCTACGGAGTACTTTCGTATTTTCGGAAGACAGTTTTACTTATTATTTATGTTTTCTAAAAAAAAGAAACGAAGTCCGACCGGCCGTGCACCTACGTCAACCTCGTTCCTGATATTCTTTCAGAATCCACAGTCAAAGCTTCCAGGAAAAATGTTCCGCTGACAGCGACAAAGAAGTTGTTGTAGTCTCTGCCGAGGATGTCCGAGACAAAGAAAGATTCATCTAATATCTGACATCCATGAATCGTAAGCAGTAAGATCCCTCCCTATAGTATTAGCCAGGGACCCCTACGGATTGTTCGCACATCGCCGGCCCAGTTTCTTTGTCTTGACTGGCCAGCAAACAAAGAAAACCAATCAACAATCTTGGAAGTACTACTGCATACCTAGAAGGGAAGTAGGTAGGTGACTGGACTGCGGCCGTCTCCGAACATATCCATGACATCCATTTCGTCAAAGAATAGAATCAGCCGGGGCGGGGGTAAATGCATGCGACGCATGCAATGCAACCGGTCCGGACTCAACAAATCGAAAAAGCAAAAAGAAAAACCTCTATCCAATGAGCTATTTTCCGGTTTCCGTATGGAATGTTCCATATGAGCTGTTTTCATTGTTTGGCGAATGATGATATAATATTTCTTTTGCATGCCCAATGCACGCTGCCGTGCTTTTGCTTTTTGCGGCCGGGTACCTAATGCAAGATGGCTGGCAGCTGGCTAGACTTTCTGGATCGAGTAAGTACTGGTCCGGTGTCTGATTTGCTGTTGATCAGGCAATGTCATGTATGGCAATCGTTGTGGACGTTACTCCGATGCTGTCTGTGCGCTGTTCTTGATGGAGATGGAGAACCTGATTCGTACTGTACGAGTTTCTGTATACAGGAATAGCAGTTCTAGGTGAGTAAATAACATCGGCGGTGCATTACGTATATCGATGGGAGCTTGCTTTGCTTGCACTAAACCATGCATCTATACCTTACATAGGGTAAGTTATGATTATGTATGTACGATGCCCGGGCGATTCAGCTGGAGATCTTGAGGATGGTTGTGTTACTTGCCATCGATACACTCAATATCTTACTTCCTTCGTCGTCCAATATCCTGTCTAATAAGTAATACGAATGAAATACGTAGTTCTGGGAATTTCCACTGAAGCATCTAATATCATCCCTACGTTACCTAGAACTGACCCGTTCAAGGATCAGATGTAGTTATACAATGAAATGAAAGGAAATTCGTTACAAAACAGTAGTATTTTACAGACGAACCAAAATATACATTGTATTGCCAAAGCTTTGTCAGTGCATTGTTAATTGCCTATCTGGGTAATGTCGAGCCCTAATCGAAGCTCCTCCCTGGTAGAGTCAACCCTACCACAGTTATCTGAATGAGGATGTCTCACTTTTAAAAAAAAAAGCATTGTTTGATGTTTATATTAGAGTAAGCTGATATATTAAACTTTAGATTAGATGCTTTGATATTCTTCAGATAGCCATAACAATATCATCATTGTTCACATAACATATTGCTCGCATTGTGTCTTTATTACTACCAGCTATTTGAGCATACATTGTATCTTAGCCCTTAATCACATCAAAGGAATAGCCCTGGGCTTGTTTCTTTATATCAGTGTATGTTCAAGCACTGTTTAGCTAGACAAACTCTTCCAAGGCATTGTTGCTATGCTTGTTTTATTGTGTCTGCTCAATGTAGGCTACAATTTCTATTCCAGGAGGTTGACTGGCTGTACAGCAAAGACAGAGACAAGAGTGGCAGGCAGGTCACATGTCTGGCCTATGAGGAAGGAGCACCTCCCTGAGGAGCACCTTCCCAGACTGGCTGCTTGCCTCACCAAATCTCCAGCTTTCAACTTCTTCTTGTCAACACCTCAACATCTTTGTCTTCTTCCTGCTTCTCTCTGTCTCTTTCTTCTCTTGTCTTGCCTTGTCTTGTGCTGTAGAGCAAGTCATGACATGATAACATACTCAACACCACCTTGTTTGTGTCTGTAACTCACCACTGGCCCTTCTCGGCGACTGAAGATTTTTCTTTGTCTTCTGTGGGGTGTCTTGTTGCTCTGAGCATTGTGGCCTCTGCTAGAGTGAGATTCCTGACGATGTAAGTTCCTGGCTATTTATCCTAGCAACCCTCCAGTTCCCTCATTCACTTTACACCCTCTTGTGAATCCCACTTACTGAGCCATGGCCTCTCTAGTGTCCAACCACAAGATAAAAGCCCGTATGATCACCCAGGACATATGCAGGGTAAGCAGAATCACCTTATATTGGTCGAGCCTGTACTGACTGGACTGCACAGCTCCTGGGCCTCCCACCCGTCCCACCAAAGACGCCTGTCGATAAAGTCGACTGGGAGCTCTGTGGCGATATCGAGGCATGGGTGAGTTAGCGTTCACCTCATATCGTGATATTTTCTGATTCTTTCCTCCAGGCCAAGAAGATGAGAAATGAGAGAGAGCGCGCTGAACAGAATGAAGTCCAAGACGGCCGTCTGAAACGTAAGCGGCTTCCAACACCCGACTCAGAAGTCGAAAGCGAAGGCGAAGGCGAGGATTCAATCGTCGTCGCTCGTCCTACACGCAAGAAGTCAAAGACTCAAGCGGATGAGAGAGTTACCTGCCCCGCTTCAGACCTTCTGTCCGGGTACGAATCACCTACAATGGATGTGTCAACCGTTGGCAGTTTCGCAACCATGTCAATTGATACTTTCGAGGACTTTCCGGCTGGAGGAGCCAGACTGTCGCGTAGCCAGCGTCGTGACAGAGAGCGACAGAACTTCACAATCTGGAGCGATGGAATCGGCGAGGGCAGTGACGACGACTGTGTCTCTGACAAGCACGGCTGTTCGACGACAAGCTGGGTCCCAGCCCAGCCAGATGACGCGAAGGAGAACGAGCCCCCCGAGTTTGACATTGCTGTGGATGATGAGTTTGCCAACGAGTACGATGAATACTACTATGCTGTTGACGAAGTGCATCAGCAGCAGGTTCGCGCGGTGCTCAGTGAGATCCAGATCCAGAACTGATCACTTTATCAGAAAGGACCAAGAGGGAATTTCAATGTCATATTGTCATATACCCGCTGATTGCGCACATGATGCATATCTGCTGTTCATTCTCTCTTGTTTATATTTCATGTTCTCTTCTACCTGTCGAACGTCTGCTATCTTTTCTACCAGAATCTCTGGTTTATGTACGATGATGATGATATCGAATACGAATGACACTAGCACTATTCAAGTATGATAACGCGGTACTGCAAATACAACCCAAGCTAACCATTCCAAGCAACACCCCTGTATTTTCACCACCATCGTACCAGCAATACCGTACTGTACTGCCGTATCGTACCGTACAATTACCAGTCAAGTGTCACGGGTATAGAAAACCTTAACTATAGGCGGAGACTAGAGCGTTTTAGGCTATTTACCGCATAGGGAAGCTGGTAGAGACCTCGGTCGTACGCCTGCGACCACATTTGACATTATTACGGAGTACAAAAATCAGAAACTTACATTTGAGTACGTATATCATATATGTACCAAATTTTCAAGATGAAATGGTAACGTACTCCCCCAATAGGGTTCTTGTCCGCCTCAGGGATGCTTCTTTTGATAAATTGATACATAATGGAAAATAAGTTTTCGCGTGTCTTACGTAGACGTCCAACCTTGCAACATATAACATACGTAATGCCTGCTTGCCACGCAACGGCTATCAAACAAAATTCGGTTTGGATCCATGGATGTCTTGGCCTCGTACCTATTTCCTTTTGGAGACGGGCATACGTGCAGCGCTCACGCCGGAATTAAAACGGATTTTTTTCTTTCATAGCTACCTAAGTTGTGTTGCGTGCGTATTTTGTGTTTTGTCTTGTCTTGTCTTGTGTGTTGGTGTTGGCTTGGGATAAGTTGTAACTGGCCAAATCAGTTTCCTAATCGAGTAATTAGCTCCGTTGGAAGGTTTGGTGGTTCCTTCGCTTTGCCTTTGCCTTTTATGCCACGGCTTTTGTTGCGTGCTAAGTACCGAGGTACGAAGTACGAAGTAATCATCATGGTATGTTGGAAATGTAGATAGAATACGTACGTGTATGTACCGTATGGTAGCACCAATAACCAGATTTGGTGGTTAGGTACATGCTGCATACGAAGTGTAGCTCCCATAATAGATAGGGCATGTTCTCTATATATAGGACCTACGTATATAGGATTGATTTACGTACGAACTTCGTATGGACAGATTGTGAGCTAAGAAGCGGACTAGTTAACTAAACTAAACTTGGGCAAACTTGCCGTGAGCGTGGACCCTGGCTTACTTAACCAGCATCGGCGGATATACGTCAAGTGTCACTACGTCTACGTATGTAGATGTCAAGTTGACCGTCCTGAGCTGAGAGTACGTATGCCAGTCTTCGGACTTTCATACATACTGAAGGCAAGCTTTGATGTCTATGCCAGTTATCTATCATATCTGATAATAACTAGGTTGTACAACGGACCGGACTTTCTACTATCGGCTTTCCTAGCTGGGTATATGCAAGAGTACCTACCCAACTCTGGATGTACTTGGATGCACCATGTACATAGATGCATCAGCAGTTCAACATGAGAAGATTCACTACTTGCTGCTTGTATCCATGCATATACGAATAGACGTTAATCTTGCCCAGACGCCAAGCGTGCTTGACGTTGCAGTAAGATGGAGGCATACTTCCAATATTATATCAATTCTCCTCGCTTCGAGGTAACCCTAAGATAAGTGGTTACATAGTATATATAGCTATAGCATAACATTGTAATTATTTTAAAGGGTATCAAGTCAGATCACGTGCCACCAACACTTCACCAAGTTCACTTGCACTTTCGTCAAACACCGGCCAACTACATCACATAATTAAAACAAGATAATAAAAAGAAAAAGGTAAGGGTAGATGGTAGAAAGAGAGGCAAGAACGGTCAACTAATAGTAGACCTTTTCTTCGTAGATAGGGGGCTGGCCGCGGGTAATGTTCCACTGCAGCTTGCCCTTGTCATCAAGCCAAGAGTCCTCGTCCGAAATGGGGATCACGCGAGATGTGTGCTCGATTTCTTGCTTGCTGACACCAAGATCGTCGTGAGGAATCCAGAGCAATGGTACCGATGCAGTGATCGAAGGTTGGAAGTACGCATCACGCTCAACCTCCGGCGGATATTCAGGAACTTCAATGTGATCAGGCACAAGTCGTCGCATCGTCGCGTAGTCGGCATAAATGTCTGGACGAAGGAATTTGATCAAGAAATTGGGCTTCTTGTGTGGAGCAGGCAACGAACTAGGACCGGAGTTGCCCTTTTCGGCGCTGTCAACGCCGTCATGGTAACCATTGTCACCGTTCTTCGCCGATGCGCCAACCTCGTCAGAACCCTCAGTAATGGCAGGTCCGAGCTTGTTGCGGCCCTCAGCCAGCAATGCCTCCTCCTCAGCTTCCAAGTTCTTAGGAAGATAGTTGAGGAGAGGATCCAACGCGGAGTTGAGTGACACATGGTACAGGATAGCAAAGATCAGGAAAATAATCATCAAGACCAAAGGCCCAGCGCCAATCGGCTGGTCAGCAGCCGCAATGGCAAACAGTCCAATCAGGCACACAATTCCAATATAGGCTCCCACAAGCAAGTGCTGAAGAGCACGAGCATAGACCCGGCCTTGAGTGTCGATGTTGGCGTTGGCCACATAGAGCAAGTTGTACCGGAAAGCAAAGTAGAAAACGTAAAGACCAACGGTAGCGAAACCCAGGACTAGAGGGGCAATGATTGAGTAGACAATGGCTGCAATATTCGTTAGCTTGTTGTTATGCCATGATGAGTATTAAAAAGGAAGAAAAACCTACCAATGAGACCCAGCAGAGACATCGGAGGCAGAACGGTTCCCCAGCTCAAACCAGCCAGATTGGCCCACCGATTGTACATCTTACGGGGAGTGGAGTCAAGGAATTTGCCCAAAAGCTTGCCAACAATCAGACCAGAGATTCCGAGAAGCCCGCCTGCTGTAAACGTCAAGCCTTGAAGGACAATATATGAAACGTAGAAGTTTGCGGCAGATGGAATGTTGGCGGCCAACAGGCTTGCTGCCGATGTAGGATCATTGATAATATCCTCGACGACGGAAGCAGCGGCGGAAGAGATTGTTGTAACGAAAAACACCTGAACAACCTGGAAGCCAAAGTAGGCATTTTGAGTCCATAGCTCTACGGCGGCCGCAGTTGGGCAACCGCCAAGTTTGGCACACACTTAAAACCGTTAGTTTGATTCATGAGGGAAAGAGTGATGAATGCACGTACAGCGAATGATGATGGGCAGCAGAGCCATGAGAACAGACAGCAGCACGGACGGCAGCAAACCAGTGATAACACCACGGATAAAAGTTGGGATTTTGAGGATGAAATCCAGCCATGGTAGCTTCTGGATGAGACTGTCGATGTTGGAGATGGAACCAACAAAGGCAACAGGAACAGCCCAGAAAATGATCAACACACAGATGAAAGCAATGGTAGCAAAGTTTCGAACAACGCGTTCCCACCACATAATACGGAGGTTTGACCAGATCACTTGGGTTGGGTCTACGCCAATGTACCGAGGAGCCATATGAAGGGGCGCGTTGTGGGCGACGGACTGATATGCGTCCTGGGCATCATTCTGGTTGTAGAACTCAACAAAGACAGCCGAAACCTTTTTGGCGTCACCGGCACGGTGCTTCGCTTGCTCCTCTTCAATCTCGGGATTGAGACGCTCAATTTCAGCACGGGCCCAGTTGATAGTGTCGACCTTCTTTCCGATCAAAAGCTTCAAACGATGAGTTGGACGGTCCTTAGCTTTCACCCAGCGCGCAGCTACAGAACCAGATTCGGCATCAGCGGCGGCGGCTTCCAGTGGCTCGTCCTCAACGTTTTCACCCTTTTTGATGGCCTTGAGACGCGCGGCATTGGCCATTTTAATCAACTTGGTCTCGGCGCCTTCCAGTTTCATGGCAGCTGCGTCTCGGTCCTTGACCTTTTGGTCGAGGTCAGCAGTATTAGTTGTAAGCCAAACGTTCTTTACCCGCTCAATGCCAAACATGCGACGAAGCTTCTTCTCATCGAGGTAGTCCTGGGGAACAGACGAAAACATGACAGTTCGTGATGAAATGCGATTGGCATAGGCTGGAGAGAAAGCATAGGCTTGACGCAGGTTGATGTAGAAGATGCTCTCGCGCGTAACGAGGTAGAAAACAAAGCCAAAGAAGATCCAGGCAACAAAGGCGTGGGCAAAGTACCTTGCCTTGTTCTGAACATTGGCCATTGCGAGAATGTTGAATTGCTTGCCACCGGCACCGCCAGTAGCATTGATGGGGAACAAGATGGGCCAAGTGATGCAGCAGCCAACGAAGCACATCACTACAAGCAGTTTCATGTAGCGCAACAACAAATATGCGTCCAGAGACTGATGCTGCAGGACATAGGTATCGGGCAACGTGTACATGGAGGTAATCCAGTTGAAAAGTCCCGTGGGGGAAGCTGGAGTTCGCTCGTAGTCACGCAGAGTTGGCATGTATGTACGAGGGGCATAGTTGCGGACGTATCTGCGGCGGAGAATGATGAAGCCGAGCATCATGGCACCAGCAACAATCAGGGCCGGGATAAGAGTCGAGAGAAAACCCGACAAACTCGTGGGAGCGGCATCAGTATCGCTCTGTTGCGATAATGAAGTAATTGATGTCAGCGAGAAGTCGTGCAATTGATGATTGGACAGTTTTTAGAGTCTACACTCACCGAATCTCTCTTGACGAGAGGGATTAGGCCTGGCAGGCCATCGTTGAGCCACGCCATCCTCGAGAGGCAGTAGCCGAGGTAGTGAGTGGCGGTCGAGGAAAAGGTGGGCGATTAGGTATACAAGTGTATCCTATGCAGATATACACATATAGGTATATATATATATATACTCCTGGTATATTGAGGATGAAGCGAGCGTGGTGGGAGTTGAAGTCTTTAAGTCTTAAGAGCGGAAGGCGACGATGAAAATTGGGAGTGTGGCTAGCTTGTTTTTAGTGAGCTCCAAGTCTGAACCTTAAACGCCGTAGGGAAAGAGGGAGGGGCGATGGGAATGGGAATTCCGAAGCAGACTAGGAAGGAGCTAGCTAACGGACCGAACAAAACAGCACTAAAAAAAGGCTCTGGTTTTCTCACTTCTTTTTTTTCCTTCTGTTTTACAATTCACGATCCAGAATACTACAAACTCTGATTACCGCTCGAGGGCTATGCTACCACAAGTGGACGATGCATCGCAAACGGCGTCGTCGACATCATTGATTGTTTTTCTTTTCTCTTTTGGGCGGAAAAGGGGCCGTGCTTAGGCCAAATTCTGGCCGCGATCTGCAGTGGGCCTGGAAATGCTGGCTGCCCAACCAGCGTGCAGCAATCGCCCACTAAGCTTACCGCCAAGGCGTGCGGGTCCCCTTGTGGCAGCTGCTGATTGGGCCATCTCGCCGCCAATCCGACTATTTGGGAGCTATCGCCCTCGGGCGGCCTGCGATTGGCTGCCACCAGCTGATCAGCCAGATCTTGATATCATCGATTCGGTCGGATGGCCGTGATGCGACCCTGTGGCTGACACCAATCATAGCCGCGGAAATGCTGCAGCCACACTGCGCTGCACAACTGCAACCGACAAAAGCAACGTGATTCTTACGTGGTCGCTTGCCCTTGCCTCGGCCACGCCGGCACTAGCCACACCGGTCGTCTGACTATGGCATGACTACGAGACGAAATTTCAAAATGAATGAGAGACGGTGGCGCGCCCACTAGCAATTTTAAAATTTGTCACACAGAGTGCGGACTGCAGAGCACTCTGTGCTTGCATAGTCGGCATCGTGGGATGGCAATGGCATACGTACTCGTAGATAAGCACTTAGCAGTCCGTGGTGCACCGTGTAAGTGGTGCATGGCCTAACTGTTCTAAGCCAAAGGCGACTCCGATACTAGATAGAGACCGCCATTAGATTTTGCCTTGCGAACCGGTGGTATCTGAGCCGATCCTTATTTAGAAATTGTCGGTCAATTCTTGCAGACGCTAGAGGTGATTGTGATTTACATATGCGCAGTAGTAATTGGTTCGATTTATATTGCTATCTAATTATCCAGATATGCAAATCCCCCACGTCGACTTCCACGTCTCACGATTGGGTACGAGTCAGGACTCTGCAGCGCCTGAAAGAAGCTAATGCTCGGACTACACACGGACTATACAATGCAGACAAGATAAACCAACCAACAACCTAATAATTGTTGCACAATGCACGCCGTGCTTGTGTGGACCATCACACGGATAATTCAAGAGCTCATTCAAGCTTCCTGACGATCTCCGCTTGGACGTGTCATACATGTATGACCACGAGTTAGGAATGCACAATTGCCAACTCAGTCAATTCGTCGTAAGACGCGTATCCAGATGCATGCTGAAACTTAGTGAACGCTATGGTCGCGACTTCTAGCCCTATGGACATACATCCGATAACGTAATCCGGAAACTCAACAGAGGCCTGAGGCCAGCATTCCTTGCGGCGTGCATACCCTTTGAATCAGGAAGATCGCGATCGCTATTTTTAGATAGTAGAATGGCCATTCTGGTTTCTTCGATTTTGAAGGAGGAAAGTGCACATGGCAAAGCAGCAAGACTGTCTTGTGGGCAGTGACATGGTGATGAAGCTTAACCAATATCCATAAATTTCCTTCAGTGGACTTTGGAGTGCACAATCGCATGGAGATCCCTCTCGAAAGCTTCCACGGTCGTAATTGAAGGGTTGAGCATTAGATAGCCTAGAAGCATCTCGTTGAAGCGGAATTGCAGCTCAAATGGGAGTCTTTTGTGGATGTCGAGTATTTCGTTCGCTCGCCAAGCTCGTTCCGGCTCCCTCAAATCCGCATTACACGTCTCCTCCAGAATAAAGTATAAGAATGACTCGCATGCTGGGTTGCGATCCAAACCGTAGTCTAGGATAAGTTGTTGCAAATACTCTAGAAAACGGACTACTTTGCTCTTTTCTCCGCCAAAGTCGTACAGGGCCAGCATGATGTGGATGAGTCCAGCCGTCCGAGCCCACTCTGTAGTTGGTACATTCTTATTGACCACGAAGAAACGACAATCAATGGGTACTTGGCTGGGTCGAGGTCCGCTGGATAAGAGCTGGAATAGAGGACTATCGAATTGAAACGTGGCCGACCGTTGTGGAACCTCCCTGAGGTAGTGGTTGTCGGCGTCTTTTTCCATTGACTGACGCGCTATGCGTAGGAAGCCCACCAATTTATTCACTTCATCCAGGCAGATAGTCGAAGCTGGAGGCTCCATGATAGCAAGAATATAGAGAAGAATCGGTCGACCAAGCGGGTCAGTGGGCCGTGATTTTCGGTGAACTTGCAAGTCTTTGGCTTGTCGAGCATATTCTCGTGCCTTGTCCTTGTCGCCAAACCGTTCTTCTTGGAGCGCCAACCCACCCAACGCCAGGGAAATGGCATCATCATCCAAGGCAGCACCACCACGATCTGTCTTCTTGATTATCGCTTCTCGAACTCGAGACTCGTAATGGCGAAACATAGAGTCGTCCGAGCCGTGACTGAGATGGTGTGCCCATCGAGAACAATAGCCTAGAACTACTGCCTCAAAGGTAATACGGTGACGTAGTGCCGCCTGGAATATCTTTCCTTTCAAGTGTTCGTTCTGCCCAGACCAATAAGTCAGGCGAGAGGTCCACATGTCAATCAACTGGTCTTCCGCCCACGGTACGCTTGCATCGTTTGCTAGTACATCTATCCTAGGATCGGAAGGCTGTTCGGTCTCGAAACTGGCATTGTCTGACTCGGAATAAATTTGTGCTGTTGGATATGGCGGAGGTGTTGTCTGCCATGAGAAAAACATATTAGTCTTAGACTTCAAGTTATTCAAACTCACGATATCCTTACAGCTGAGATTGCCCTGCGAATGGGCCTTGCGTTAGAGCCAGCTTCATTGCTGCCGGCTTTCTTCATCCATGGAAATACTCGAGGCTCACGGCGAGATTGTCGGTCTGTATGAGTTGCCAAAATGTTTTGTTTTCTCTTCGCCTGTATATGATGGCGCATCACATGAGCACGTTTCTCTCGGGTTGAGGAGGCTGGGTCAACAAAGAAGAAAGATTGATTTTGTCCACTTGGGCTCGATACTGCAGGGGTGATGGTCGTCGTCGGACGTTTTCTGGACCTGACTGGATTGATTGCCATCGTTTCTTCGCTAAGCCCGACTATTGCGTACAGAAACCGTTAGCAATGAGCCGTAGTTGTATGCATTCCTGTAATGCACTGCACTCCTCCTACCTTGGGACGACATGGTAGACAATGTAGTCAACATCAACTTCTTTTATACCAATGGTCACCTGTGACACAATTGATAATGGCGAGGAGCACCGAAAGTTAAGGAATGAGATCGCGGTTGCCGGCTTGCGAATTGCAGACGTTGCGTAATAAGAAGAAACTTTATATAGACTTCTTGCTGGAAGTAGATATGTGAACGAGGACTGTCCAGTTTCTAGCACCAGCAGTCTGAGGGTAAGCCAGCTAGGTGTCACAGGTCAGGGCCAGTCGTCGTGCGCATGATGTTCCAGCACACGCACACACGCACACACACCCTGGTATTAGTAGTATCAACTTTAAGAAAGCGACTCCATGAAGCCAAGCGCAGGGTGGCGGAGCCACAGTTCAGGATCGCGGTCAGCCATAGAATGGGGATCGCAGTGGAGCCAGCGAGGTCCCGACTAAGCAGTTGGAACGGACACCGCGTGGAAGATTCATGGTGGTGCGCTGGGAAGTTGGAACCAGTGGCAGAGTCTCATATCTCGGTGTTGGTTTGCTTGAATCGGCAATGCGGCTTATGGTGCACAGAGCGGAGGCACGAAACGCCGAGCACAGACTAGCCCGGGTCCCACCCGTGACATGGGTCGTGGCCATGTAATTTACGCGGTTGGTTATCAATACGAAGTATTAAACCATAAGTGTGAGATTGCTATTGCAGCGATACTCCGGGGTAGCGAGGGCAATAGGGCAATCCTAAACAGTAATATCTTCGCAAACGGCATACACAGAAGGGAATACGGGGTACTGCATGATGCATGCACCTTCGTAGTTCGTCGGAGTACCAATACTGCCTGCTTTTGTACACACGCATGCCTGTATCCTCACAGGCCAGTTGCCCTTTGCAGTTAGGGGTGATGATTCAGAGTTCAGACAGAGTCGAGACTCAAAAATGCTCTGTGTCTTAAATAGGAAGCTGGTTAGGAGAGGATCTGTTTACGTGATCATATATCCGGGCCAACTATGGCGGCATACAGTTGTGCCGGTAATGGTAATCTATGTATTTTATCGCCCGTGCTGCGTTACGTGACCGTCCGCTGCTGTATTTTTCATGACGCCGTGTATTTTGCACGCGCTGGCGTATTTTTTGAGAGATCCTTCTTGGCAGAATCGACTGTGCGGCGGATGAGACAAACAGAGCAAACAACCACTTAACGCGTCTGGCGCTGGCAACGCGTCGCGTTTCGTTCGCGTTCGGCAGCTAAAGATTCAAACAAACGGAAAGAAAGCACCAGAGACTGTCCTTGTCTATCGCCAAATCCTCAACACCACGCAACAATCCTCAACGGCACCGTTCGATCGATTGATCCCTGGAAACGTCTCAATCCACACATCAGACCGTACCCTCGAGTGCCAGCCAGTGCCATCACCGCCGTCCTGGTGGCGCCCACCCCTCAATATGTCTTCCCTTTTCGAAGCCGTCCTGCAATCCGAGGCCGGGTCAAGTGCTGGTCGCGCTGCACAATGGCCTCCATCAGATCAACCATCCAGCTCCCGTCCGCATCTGCCCTCAGAGAGCAACGGGCCCATGAGTGACATGCAGGCGCTCCCAGATGATGAAGTTGTTGGGGCAGCAAATGGCGCCGTCAATCGTCTACGGAACCCATACGCAAGCGCCCCAACCCCAGTACGCGATCGTACCGGAGAGAAAGTGCAGCAAGCATTTGAAGAATTTTTGGAGAGTTACATGGATAATCCTCCCCCAAGATCAACTTCAGCAGCTCCATCTTCGTCGGCACACTATAGCGACAAGTATTACATCTCACAAATTCATGGCATGAGGGAGTTCGAACTTTCGACGCTTTACGTTGACTATACCCACCTGGCATCGGGCGAGGATAATACTCTAGCCGACGCCATTGCCAACCAGTATTACCGTTTCCAACCCTTTCTCATTAAAGCTTTGCACAGTCTCATTGCTAAATACGAGCCTGGGTACTTCGTCTCTCACCGCCAGCCAACCAGCACCTCCTCCCAGCAAAATGCGTCAATGGCGGCTGTAAACTCCAATGCCAGCGATGTTACAAGCGAAGAGAAGGCCAATAAACTGAAAACTCGACACCAGCAAACGGATCGAGTGTTCTCCTTGGCATTCTACAACCTGCCGTTGGTGTCTCGACTACGGCAACTACGGACATCACATATAGGAAAGCTGCTGTCCATCTCCGGCACGGTAACGCGGACATCAGAGATTCGACCCGAGCTTTCTTTGGGAACTTTCATTTGCGAAGCATGCCGAGCTCCTTGTAACAACATTGAGCAGACCTTTAAATACACTGAACCGTCGCAATGTCCAAATTCAACATGCGGTAACCGAGTCGGCTGGCGCCTCGATATTGCAAAGAGCACATTTGTCGATTGGCAGAAGATCAAGCTCCAGGAATCTTCACACGAGATTCCTACAGGAAGTATGCCACGCACAATGGATATCATCGTCAGAGGAGAAATGGTCGATAGAGCAAAAGCTGGAGAAAAATGCATATTCACGGGCACATTGATTGTCGTCCCTGACGTCAGTCAGCTCGGCTTGCCAGGTGTGCGTCCTGAAGCAAACCGTGATACCGGCGCTTTCCGCGGGGGGGACATTGGAGGTGGAGGTGTCTCTGGTCTCAAGTCTCTAGGTGTAAGGGATCTCACTTACCGCCTTGCTTTTCTTGCTTGCATGATCACCCCCGACTTGACAACACCCGGTCAACGAACAAAACAGCAACTTAGCGGCCAATCCGACAATATTTTGGCATCACTGAACCAAAATGATCAGATTCGGGAGGAAGAGGAGCATGCACAAGAGGCACTTTTGCAGACATTTACCCCTGCCGAAGTCCAGGAACTGAAACAGCTCGTCGAGAGTGAACATGTCTATCAACGATTAGTCAACTCGATAGCCCCCATGATTTACGGCCACCAATCTATCAAGAAAGGCCTCTTACTGCAATTAATTGGTGGTGTGAGTAAGAGCACGGAACGAGAAGGAATGCAACTCAGAGGTGATATCAACATTTGTATTGTTGGTGATCCTTCCACGAGCAAGAGCCAGTTTCTAAAGTAAGTTTTCTTTTTGACGCTAACTCACAAAACCCTGCTAACATCCTTGGTCAGGTACATTTGTTCACTACATCCACGAGCGGTTTACACCAGTGGTAAAGCTTCCTCCGCCGCAGGTTTGACAGCTTCAGTCGTCAAAGATCCGGAGACTGGCGAGTTTACAATTGAGGCTGGAGCTCTGATGTTGGCCGTAAGTTTTCCCAAAGCCTGTCTTGTTCTTTAAGCTAATAAAATCTAGAACGGAGGAGGAATCTGCGCCATTGACGAGTTTGACAAGATGGACGTTGCGGATCAGGTCGCTATTCACGAAGCTATGGAACAACAAACCATATCAATAGCCAAGGCGGGAATTCACACCACTTTGAATGCACGAGCATCAATTCTTGCTGCTGCCAATCCTATCGGTGGTCGATACAATCCTAAAAACACTCTCCGCCAGAATCTCAACTTGAGTGCACCCATCATGAGCAGATTCGACCTGTTCTTTGTGGTCAGAGATGAACCTAATGAGCAAGTTGACCGAAACCTAGCCTCTCATATCGTCAACGTTCATATGAATCGAGACGAGGCTGTGGAACCTGAGATTAGCACCGAACTTCTTCAGCGCTATATTAGACTTGCGCGAACGTTCAAGCCTGTCTTCACGGAGGAGGCAAAGGTTGTTCTGGTCGAGAAGTACAAGGAATTGAGGGCGAACGACGCCCAGGGAGGCATCGGTAGATCGTCTTACCGTATTACCGTGCGTCAGTTGGAGTCTTTGATCCGTCTGTCAGAAGCAGTGGCTAGGGCCAACTGTGTTGAAGAGATTCTTCCAAGGTTCGTCCGCGAAGCATACAATCTCCTTCGCCAAAGCATTGTCACTGTCGAGAAAGACGACATTGAAGTTGAAGACGACGAGAACGAGCAACCTGCCCAGCATGGTGACGCAGAGGATGAGGTTATGAACGACCGCGATGGCGACAGTCCCATGGGCGACGAAGATGAGGCGGCCCAACCAGAACAGCAACCAGCAGCTCCTCAAAAGACAAAGATTACATACGCCAAATATATGCAAATCCTCAATCTCCTCGTCCGACGTGTCAATGCAGACGAAGCCGGTTCCGGTAACGGCGTCGAAGAAAATGAATTGATGACCTGGTACTTGGAGCAAATCGAGTCTGAAATCAACAATAACGAGGAGTTGGAGCAGGAACGCAACTTGGCGAAGAAAGTCCTCAAACGTATGGTCAAGGTATGTTATCTTCATTCATATGTCGTCATAAAGTGGCAAAACAACGCAAGTCAACTAACTCTATTCGCAGGATAATATCCTCATGCCTATCCGCGGCCATGGCCTCATGGATGAAGACGGACAGCAAGCCCAGACACAGCAGCAGCTTGTATACGTAATGCACCCTAATTGCGCAATCGAAGACATGGAATAGAGAAGAAGAATATATTATATTGGAAAATGGTTTTTATTCACGGGCGATATGATTTTTCTAATTTGGTAGGGGCATTTTTGTTTGGTGTGGTTTGTTTTTACGAAAGGAATTATGGGCTTTGGAGCATTTGTAACGCATGATTTTGTTTTCTTTTCTCGTTTCGACTATGAAAATAGGCATATTTTATGATTCCCAAATGTATTCAAAATTTCAAAACTTTTTTTTTTTCAATATTTTCTTTGCCCTGGCTGGTTTTGAAATCGTCAATCCAGGCGCCCTCCCATACCATAAAGCAAGTCGAGAAATTGATAAAATAATTCAAAAAACACGCAATAACCGGATTTCAAAATAAAAGAAAATATGCATCTCCGGCGCCCTCCCGTATGCTATGTATGCTAGATTATCATTTCATCCGGATCACCACCGGATCACCACCGGGCGCGCTCCGGACCACCAAATTGTAATCAATTGGCCGTAGAAAATCAAGACTCCGAGCTAGTTCCGGGGGTTATTGTATACCCACCACCTTCGCCCATTTTCACGGTGCCAAAATGCGTCATGAGCATCGCAGTCACGCCGGTCACTGGGAGCGTTGCAGTGCCAATGGCAGCTTGGATTTGCTCCAGTTTCATCTTTTGTAGCTCCATCATGTAGTCGTCGATGGTTTCTGTGGCCACGAGCTTGACGATTTCGACGTTGCGGACCTGCCCGATTCGGAATAAACGGCAAAACGCTTGTTGTTGGATGGCATCGTTCCACCAGGGCTCGACTAGGATGCATTTGTTGCCCGAGGTGAGATCTAGACCAACGCCGCCGGCTTTCAGGGAAGCGATCATGATTCGGAACTTGGGGTCGGTTTGGAAGTCATCGATGCTTTGCTGTCGGTTAGGGAAGGACATGTCTCCTGTTAACTGTGGGATTTGTTAGTGAAAGTTCTTCTTTGACTCGCAGAAATGACGTGTTGATATATAAGTTTATGTAGCATACCATCACATGTGCCCATTCTTCCCGCATGCACATTGCTGCGAGGATGGCTGCCATGGAGCGAAATTGAGTGAAAATCACTACTTTTGTCTCCTTATCTTCCGCCATCCACTTGTGAACCAGTTCTCGTATCTGAATGACCTTGGAGCTAGGCATTCCCTCTCCTTCAGCATTTACCCAATCGATATCGGTCAGGCGACCACAGTCGTCGGCATTTTGTTCAAACACACTCATGAAAAGACTGTTGGTCGCAGAAGAGCTTTTCTTCTTGGATTTTTTCTTATTTCCTTTCTCACGCTTCTTCACGCCCATATACCCAAGCCGTAGAGATAGAATGTTTGGGTCCATATCGAAATCTTCCGTGTCGACTGCAACTCTATCCGTGCAAGCTGGACACACGACTTTAGAATCTTCTGATGAACCGGACTCTTTCAAAACTTGGAGACAGTCCTCGCATATCAGGTGCAAACACGCAGTGACCCGAGTCTGAGTGGCTACTGCGTCACAGCGTGCACACTTCATTCTCGCTTGACACTCCTCTTGATTATCATTGTTCATCCATTCGGAGACCCGACTCAAAAATTGGGTGGTAAGAGGTGTAGTATCAGTCTGTCGAATGGGCTTCTTCGCTTGTTTTGCAGCCAGTACAAGCTTCTGGATCAATGAAAAGATTTGTCCGCTGCAATCTGTTTCATCGTCCGTATGTTCGACCAATAAACTCTTCAACTTGGCCAGATTTGCATCGACAGCCAGCAATTTCTTCAGGATATCTTGAACGCAAAGTGGGTGGCTGTTAAGCATCCGCAACTTGAGTATCATAGTCAAGAAGCATCTGTTCTGCGCTTCTTGATTATTACTGCTTGCTATGCAGTTTATGCCATCGATGTAGAAATCCTTGATCATGTCATACAGGGCCTTTTCAATCGCAAGAGGCTTCACAACCACTGTCTTTTCACCTATTTCCGGAAGCGTGATGATGGGACATTCAAAAAGCCGTGACGAATGCGTACGTCTCTGGACAACCGATTTCACGATGTTTGTCAGGCGTTGATTTGCTAATTCAGTCCCCTGTGGAAATCATTAGCTTTATATAGGGACTCCAACCAAAGTGTGTTACTTACACTGCAAAAGTTTGCAAGGAAGTTGGAAAAGCGTCCTACATGGGGAACTTCGAGGAAGTTGAAATAAGCCCAAAACTCGGCATTGTGACTGTAATCCTCATGGGTTAGCCTTTGAAGAAGATATCCGTTTCTAAATCAGTCTCCACCGTCTCAAGGAACAAGACATATAGATAGACTAGGAACGTAAGTAATGGTAATAGAGATGCCTCACTTCAGCAGAGGTGTTCCGCTCAGAATCCATTTGTAATGTGCATGGAGTGCTCGGACTGCAATGGAGGTTTGAGAACTAGGATTTCGTATCTGGTGTCCTTCATCTAGAATGATGCGCCGAAACCGTATTTGATGAAGAGGGCCGGCATTCTCCTTGAATTCCTTTTCGGCCGCTCGTTGAATTTCCTCCAAGGTCATGTCGTCTGGTTTGTGCAGTCTCGGATACGAATTTCGGACTTCGTCGTAACTCGTGAGGCTAGTTTCTTGTAAGCGAACAGCCAACCAAGTATCAATGAGTGGAGAGCGTACATAACTTTGTGCCATAGCATAGTTTCGACTGCATCGCTAGATTCGACCCTGCTGCCGGCATAGTGAGACAAAATAGGCCCCAATACATTCGGGCGGACATGTTTGGTGATTTGAGATTTCCTTTTTACTAGTAAGCTGGATGTTTAAAAGGTACAGCAAGAAGGAAATGAAAAGGGTCTCACCAATGATCGATTACGCCTCTAGGAGCGACGATCAATGTAGTATTGGCCTCATCCTCTAGCACCTTGGAGTCCCCATCAACGATGTTGGCTGGAGAAAAGCGTTAGTTTGCGCACTGTAGCTTGCGAAAGAGAAATAAAAAGCCCACCTAGTGTTTGGAGTGTTTTTCCCAGTCCCATGACATCACAGAGCATGCCTCCATGTGGCATTTGTTCCGAGGCCTCTCGTTCACGCTTGTTCAGATTTAGCGGTTTCAATTCATACATGTATCAGTGGAACTCGATTTCAACGTACCATAAATGCTGCACCTACAATCTTCAGTGTTCGTCAGAAAAGTTGCACATAAAAAAAGTTCTGCTGGTGGGCAGCTCACCTGATGATGGTAGAGACTGGTCTGGAGTTTAGGATGCTTCCACCCTCCCTGTTTATCACTTCTGGGCTTTTGGTTGAACTTTTTCGTGGCTTCTAAGACGAGCCTTTTGTCTGCGGACGCATCTTTTTGGACAGCTTCCGGAAGGCTCTGCACTAGCTCTTGTAGAGCACTTTTTTTATTCGCTTGCGCAGACACTGGAATGGAAGGAAGCTGGGCGTTTGCTTGGGCGTCTTCGATAATGTTGGAGCCTCCCAGAGTTGCGAGATCAAGCTCATTCGCTTTTGACTGTTTCCGGCCCTTTCTCTTACCAGTGATAGTTAAAGCCATTTTTTGATGACCCCCTGAAGGTATCTTTCCTGAGTATGCATTGTCCAACCCAATCTTCACGCTTTCGCGGACTTCTTTGCTTGTCAGGAGAGGAGACCGTCGAGCGCGCTTTTTGGGGGGTTCCTGCTCTGGGACAAAAAGCTCATCATCCTCTTGATGAGCATCTGAATTTGAAGGCCCCTCCATATTCTGATCGCCTGGTGGTTCAGTCGTTGATGGGACGGGCGAAGTGAGGTCCGGGGCTTCGATTTCCGCCATTTTGTCGTCAATGGAGGAAAGAGGATGAAGGAAAGAGGATGAAGGAAAGAGGATAAAGAGAAGAGCTAGAAAATTAAAGAAGAGTTCCAAGGAGAGAGCCCAGGGGAAAGAATTTAGAGAAGGGGGTTGGAAGAATTCGGGGGAGGGGCTCAGAGAGAATAATTTAAGAGAGTTGAGAAAAGAGATCTTGGGAGAACTAGAGAAGAGGATCTGGAAAGTGAGTTGAGATGTATTCTGGATTGAATTTAAAATTGTGTAGGGACTATGTATGGATCAAGCCTTGGAATCCTGCAAAGACATGACAATGTCATGCAACTTGCCACTTCTAACCGTCACGTAAATCTCACTGACGAGTGAACCAAGATGTTTGCCAGGTCCAGCGTACTTGTCACCGTTGGATAGATCGGTGTCAGGCAAAGCGGGATGATCGGCGAGGCCGCGGTGAAAGGGAATGTTGAGATCTTTTCGCACGAAGTTGTACAGCTGCTGAGATGACAAACTCAGGTAGGAGGGAGTTGTTTGGTGGTTGAAAAACGCCTCACGAGTGGAATTGTAAGTGGTTGCCAGAGCCTCAGCCGCCACTCCCTGGTAGATTTCAATGCGATTGAGTATGTCTGGTAGCGTGCGTAGCCCTGAGCGGTCTTCGAGGCAAGCAGACGTCAGATCTGCCAAAGATTCCTTCACTGTTGTTTTGCTACGCTGTTCCAAGTCGAGATGCGATAGACTCTGCCACTTTTCCAACAGAACGCCCAAGGTACGTTTTGCGAAAACGTTGAAGTCTTTCTCTGCTATGCCTGAGCCAAAGTGCTCATACAAAAGCCCATACACTACAGGCTCTACAGCCTTGACAAATTCAGCATGCAGACATCTCAAGTCGAGAGCCTGGCATAGAATGTAGATGTATGTTGCTACCATCATTGATAAGATCTCGACCGCATCCAGAGTGTACCGTGCAGTGATCAAGGCGAGCGAGTTGACAGATTGATTGTGCATCTCTGCTGACTGCACATGAGAGCTCACTGACTGAGCGATGAAGGCCAACTCTGACATGTATGCAGCCATATTGATGTCGAGGCCTTTGCAGGTGTAAGAAAGACTGGGGTCATCGGCACAGAGATTTGGTGGCAGTCCCTTGTTGATGTGGCTGTTGACGAGTTCCGAGCACTGAGCAAATAGCAGCTTACCGAGCATCTGCATGGCTGACTTGGTCTTTTCCATAGCAGATGTAATAGATACGGCCTGGAAGTTCCCGCCGTGATGAATGGAGCCGGTCTTCACGTCAATCAGGGGGTTATCGGTTGTGGAGTTGACCTCAACTTGGACTTGACGATGTGCCAAGGTGAGATCTTCTAACTGAGGACCAATCCATTGAGGTGCGGTGCGAAGAGCATAGCGATCCTGGGCAAGACCAATTGTCTCAGGGTGTCTACCTAGAGCAAGATCTGATCCCGAGAGGAAAGCGGTGATGTTTGCCGCGGCCTCAACCTGTCCCACGTGTGGTCGAATGTCCGAAATGAAGGGGTGATAGTTATGAGCAGTGCCTTGTAAAGCCTCTGTCCCCACGGCGGTGAGCAGTTGGGTCGTTACAGCGAGTTGCTGAGCTTCGTAAACGGCGATACAGCCCGCTGCACAACTAGTAGCGGTGCCATTGACCATGCCAAGTCCCTCTTTAGCTTGCAATTGAATGGGTTGGATGCCTATTTGCTGAAGAGCTTTGTATGCCGGGAGATAGGTCGGGGGATTCTCGTTTCCAAGGCGAACAAAAATATCGGGACTTCCCTCCAGCATGCCCACGATGTACGACAGAGGCATGAGATCGCCAGACGCTGAAATACTTCCACGAAGAGGCACGACAGGTGTCATATTGTGCTTCAAAAGGACAAGAATGTTTTCAATAAGAGCTATGCGCACCGCAGAGTGGCCTCTAACCAGGGAATTGCAGCGAATGAGCATCATGGCTTTCACGACAGGCACTGGAAGAGCATGTTCGCGTAGGCCTTCGATCTGTGGCCCCGAATCGGTGGCCAGTCCCTTGTCGGATGGGAGTAGGACGCCAATATTCTGATGTTGCTGCAAGGCGACCTGAAGACCACGCACTTTGTCGGTACGAGTGTCGGCACTTCCACCAAAGCCAGTAGTGACTCCATAGATGATGCGACCTCGTTCCAGCTCTCCTTCAAGAAACTGGACACTTTCTGCAACGCCATCTAGGATAGCAGCATCATTTGTGAGCACTGCACTCTTGCCATGCCTGTTGTTTTCGCGAAGGAGTCAGAACAAGAGAACTTTCTAAGGAGAAATGAGGACACCTACAAGGCCACTGCGATAACACCAGCGATAGACAAGCTGTGCCCATCGACGACGACGGGCTTGTCGGACTTGAGGAGCCTCTGCAGCTCAGCCCACTCAGAATGAGTCAGGGCGAGATGGGGAGAGGCCATGGTCGAGGTCAAGACGGCGATATCCAGTCTGGAAGTGCAGGAGGAAGGAGGAAGGAGGAAGGAGGAAGGAGGAAGGAGGAAGGAGGAAGTAGGAGGAAGGAGCTGCAGGAGGAAGGAGCTGCAGAAGGAAGGAGCGGACAAGGTTTGTCAACACGTGCAGGTGTTATGACGTGTCAGGACGTGTCGGGCAGACAGACTTTTTTTCTCTTTTCCCCTCTAAGCAGGCAGGCAGATCCTTTTATACTCGGGAATCTGCGTGCTGCCTAGAACACCGCTCTGTTTGCAGCATGCAGTGCGGAGTCGGAAGAAGCAGCTTCACCGGATGATCCTCGACCATATGCCTGGGACACCGGTGCTGGCTTTGTTCTTCGACGTTTGTCAATCCGGGGAGCCTCTTCTTTTCGAGGACTCGGTCGATGGGCCAATACCCAGGCAGGCATGAGGCCGTTCTTTGTTTGCAGGTTCTTTGTGTAACAGCCTTGCATGAAGAACTTAAAACTTAATCACCGCCCTGGGTGCGCTGTTGTTATTTTGTTTGTATATCTTCACTGTTTCTTTGTTTACGGGGAATGGATTCCCTTTCCAGCAGCGCTTCGTTATCTTCCAAGGTTTCAGAGTGGGCGGACTATCCCGGATATTCAATTGCCCATGGCTTTGTCTATTTGTCCGAAGGCTAGTGGAATCTGCCCTACATGAAAATCTAAAAATCTATGTGTAATGGATGAGCTAATATACAGTATGAACAGCTAGGAAACAGATGATCTCCGTCCTATTTACATCTGTGCATGGGTGGAGAGGCTCTCCCCACCGAGATCTACATTTGCACGTGCATCTAACACGCTGTGTGATGGAGCTGCTTGCTATACATATGCAATATTCAGCCCCGAAGTCACCATGCTAATGACGCAGCCCGATAGTCTATCCAATGTAGCACGATCGAGGACTAAATTTGGCTCACGAGATTTCATCATTGTAGCCGAAGAACTGCAATCGCAATACTACCAATGACCGTGGCCCCAACTGTGGCACTTTGGATCGTGATTTTTGTCAGCTCACGTTGTGTAAGTGCCACATGTCGATCGCTGAGGGCATCTTGATAAGTCTGTTTCCAGTATTCGGTGGACAGTAGTGTGAGTAGTTTGGCTGAGAGTGTCGTTACTTCTTTTGGATGCTCTTCGGATACGACGTCAGGCGCCGCATCAACCGGAGAGGAAACGACTGTGATACTGGAGTCACCCTCTGCAACAACGCCCCCGATGTTATCTTCGGCGACTGCACTTTCGGAAACCGAGACTGGTGGCGTCAATGGCTCGGCTTCGACAGTCCGGGTCAGTCCAGCAACGACAGCCCTGTTTGCTGCGGCCTCCGTTTCTATAGCTTCCTTGACCTTCTCTTCAAAGCCTTTTACCAGCCTCTTTCGGCGCCACGGTTCGACGAGGATCTGGAAGACGAGGAATAAAAGCACATTCACGCCCATCAGCCCCCATGTCCCCCATGTACTCATCCGCCGAATCTTGTCGGACCATATCTGTTCTTCGTGGTAGCGGGAAAGAATGCTTCGGTTGAGTTGTGCTGTGACCTCTTCCAGGTCGTGCTCAGCTTTCGTTAGAGACTCCTGGGCTTCGACTTCTGCGATTTCGTTGGTATGGTCGGAGCGATAGAGCTCGGTGAAGCGTTCAAGGTCTGCTGCGGACCAGGCATGTTTTCTTTGGAGAAGTTCATTGACTTCACGCTGCGAGGCCGAACGTCGGTTGATTGCGGCGGAGTATGCATCTTTGGTTTGTCGGACAATCGATCTGGCATCTAGGACCTGGTTCTCTATGACGGAGTTAGACGTGTAAAACAACAGAAACAAGACCATTCTTACCTTGCGCTTCAATCTCTCTTTTTAGACTTTCAATCCCCGAGTAGCCCGTCAAGTCGTTTAATCTCTGGCCGGCGACGAATATGTTCGATTGGATATTGTCCATGACATTTGCGAATTGTTTCGATAGCTGTGATCGACGTCTCTCCGTCGCTGAAGGAAGATTCTCTTCACCGACCGCGGCCGAAGAAAAGTCTTTATCGGCGCTAGGAGCTGTGTATATATTCTCAAGCTTGGGGTCCGATTCATTCTCCTGCTTTGAAGAAAAGAATCTCGGCTGGGATCTGAATTGGCAGCGCAGGCATATTGAGGGAGTTCGTGACGTGGGGTGTCTGACGGAGAGCGAGCGAGGTAAGGTTGAAGCAGGCCGGACAATGCCAAAACCTGACTGCAGGGGCTGCCTGAGCAGCAATTGCACTGATTGCATTGCTAGCAAGGGCCCTCGGTTGGCAACAGGTGTTGTAGCTTTTGTAGTGACCGTAACTATTCACGACACAAAAAAAGACGACGCTCAACTGCGGCCATCGTAGCTATCAATCTTGGCGTCGGAGGCTCGGAGCCGACATCTGATTGGCCAGTTCCATATCCCTCGGCTTCGTGCGGAGTCGAAAACTTACGACGCTGCTTTGGTCATGTCGAAGGGAAAATAATGAATACAGCTAAATGTGATATTGTAGATATAATTTATAGAGATATAATAGTAAAAACATGTTCATTTCCGCCTCCCCTACCGCAATTTGCGCCAAAGCAATTAGTCATATGTCAACGTTACAATAGTTATCATTATACACCACGCGTTTATCGCAGTCCGTATGAAAGAATTCGCGCAAGACGAGCTCCTCATATGGCATGTTAGCATATCCGGAGAGGGATATGTTGTAAATATATCGAGTTCGGCCAGTTCCAGGCTTGCATATACGTATTCATTATCCCCGGTAACTAGCGTTCAAGCACCCTCAGAACGCTGGGCCTAATCTTGACTCTGGATTTTGTTATCGCCTCTCACAGCTTCTGCGTATGTAGGAGGATGAGACTGGCCGGATGGCTGATCTGTGCTGCTGTTGCCTGGTCTTGTTTCTGACGGGACTTGGGGCGCCGAAGTCTCTGTCGCACCGTACCTTCTGTCTGATTGAGGTTGAGCCTGGGCAGAAGGTTGGCGGTTGACATAATAGTATGTGACGCGACGACCGCCTTCGACATCTGCGCGAGAGGGGTCGATCGGTTCGTACCCTTCTGGGTATTCATCGGAATCGGGATATTTCAAGATGATATACCAGGCGTGTATCAGCCCAGGCAGGTATCCGAGACAGCATAAGGCAATATTGATGATGGAATCGGCGGTGCATAGGCCGACTTTGATCCACACTATTGAGAGTGGGTTAGCAAGTTTTGAATCGGGGTGATCTGGAGGCAAGGCTTCAGCATATAGTGCGTACCTGCAATGGGTGGGAAGAAGATGGCCAAAACACCCAGGAAGACGTCAGCGCCACACATGATTTCGAAGCTGGGGTTATTGTAGTCAAAGAAGTTGTGTTTTCTGTTGCAAGGACGTAGCAGAAATATCGAGGCGATGGATGCTCATGAGACCCGGCGAAATAAGGCAGCCTGGCATGACGTCTTATCTCTGCTTACTCAGGCTGGGCCAATGGGAGCTCAGGGTCCGCGGCGGGGCCAGGCACGGGTCACGTGAGCCGTTGAAACCAAGTTTGTTCTGTTTGTTTGTTTGTCGGTCCGTTTCACTCAGTGAAACACTCCACTCCACTGTCCAGACTCTAGTGCCTAAGGCCCTAAAGGCCAAAGGCTAAAGCTGCCACTGCGAAATTCCAAGTGAGTCAAGCAGCAAGCTAACGGCGAGGCTAAGAGATGGCTTCGTCCTAGCCCTTCCTAGCCTCCATCGTCTTTGAAGTTTGAGCCCAGGGTGCAAGGCGCATACATATTACGTGTCACACAAGACAGCTATCCGTGATGCGCTGTTCACTCTCGCTAGCCAGCCTATATAATTACCCTGGATATCCTCCGCAGTAGTAAATAATGGAAAACTCGGTTCTGCAAGGCGCGATCTGTGGTACTCGTCCCTGACAGCCGGAAGTTAAGACGCCAAACCCCTGACTAGCCCCGGGGCGCTTGGCTGCACCGCGTTAGCCCGTTCATTATTATTAATTAAATTATTAGACAGCTGCATCCCAATTTAACGAGCGCGGCTGGGCTGGCTCTTTCCTCGCCGGCGCTCTTTCTCTCTCGTCTCGGCGCGGGAGACTCGACTCGACTTCTTCTCTTCTCAGCAGGCCGTTCGTTCCTCCTCCTTGTCAGCCTCAGTCAGTCAATCGTGGTTTCGTGCCACCAGCCAGTCGTTCCTTCTGCTCATCTTGCTGCTTGTTTTTTTTGCTTCTCTTCTTCCTTGGCCCCAGTTGCCTGCCACTCGTTTCGTCGGATCTGCTGCTGCTTGCCGGTTTTCATCCGAGTTTATCCTCTGTCGCTGCCACTCTTTCGCGACCCAATCGACATGCCGAGGCCGTGAACAAGACAAATTAAAACGATCATCGGCCCCAAGTAGCACAGGCTCTGAAAGTGGTTGCGATTGCAATCCGAGCGAGTCGGGTTGCCCACCATGTCGACATGCATTTCCCTCCAGAACTCAACCGCTTGTCCCGCCTTCAATGCCTCGTCCATATCTACCGACAGTAGTCTGGTTGATATCTAGTATGAATCTCACGCTTTGCAACTGAAAATGCTGCGCCTTCACTGACCCAACATTATAGTCCGTTTCTTCAATACGTCTCAAATGTTTCCGAGTTCGATGAGCAACTGACGAGCTATATCGGCGAGGACTACGTCAAGGAACAGTACGTCTCTCTACTATAGTCCCATGCGATTGCGCGTTCGAGATTTCTAATGCTAATCATTCGTAGTTATGGGACTCTCTTAGGTTGCTCGGTCCTCAATCTCACAGATACCAGCGACTATTACGCTAGATACACCACGAGCGTAATTTGTAATGGTATTGTGCAAAACTCCAAGTCCCCCTGTAACCTCTCCGACCCCGATTCAATGCCGCTTTGTGCAACCACATGTGTGAGTTACATTCCCGAAATTATGATTTTCTTGTCCAAATTCTGTCAAGGCGCTAGCTAACATAACTTTTTAGGCTTTGTATGCCACAAGCGAGGAGGAAATTGTGGTTAATAATCAAACGTGCGATACGACTTCTTCCACATATATGTCACAGATCCGCGCCGATTTCACCGACTGCTCGCTGCCCGCCGATTCTTTGACTGGCTCGTGCATCAGCGGCGAGGAAAATGAGCCCGACAACTGTGGTTATAGCTCGAACCTCCAGGGTCTGTGTAGTTACTGCGCATCAAGTTCGCCAAACGCAACCGACTCTTGCTGCGTCAACTCCGATGCCTCGACCAGCTGCTCTAATGTTAGCATTCCGACAACTTCCTCCATCCCCCCTCTTTTCACAGCTACCACGACTCCTACCGGTGCCAGCAACTCAACCGGTTCTCATCTTTCAGGTGGTCAGATTGCGGGCATTGCCGTGGGATCAGTGGCAGGATTCGCCCTTATCGCCGGTCTACTGGCCCTCCTATTTTTCTATTTACGAAGGCGTCGCAACACAACGGACGATGATGTTTTCAACAAACCTACACCTAAGAGAAGCAACCAGGTAATGCAGATGGCCCCCGTCGCGTCCGCAAAAAGGAGCCTTGAACCCGTCCCTGGTGGCCGTGTTGCAAGAATGTCTGCACTACAAGCTGAAGCAGAGGATTCCGACCATTTGAGTGCTACCAGAGGCGTATTCGCAGCTGCAGGAAAATACAGTGATACTTCTGATTCGGAGGGTTTGGTTTCTAGTCCAGAGTCGCGTTCTCGAAGACGAGCTCCTGTGGCCGGCAGACGCCAGGGCTCGCTGTCCAGTACATCCGCATTAGGCTTGGAAACCGATAGTTCCCCTCTTTCAGGCACAGCAGGTCAATTATCATCGCCCGAAGGTGTTGCTAGTGGACAATCAGAACAGTTGCCTTATTTCCGGGACTACTATTCACAAGACGATATCCATCCGAACGATAGGGTTGCAGTTCTGTGGGCATATCAACCTCGTGCCGCAGATGAATTTGATCTGGATCGTGGAGATATGCTGAAAATAGTTGGTATCTGGGATGATGGTTGGGCGACTGGTGTTCGCACCAACGAGCGAGCAGAGGACTTTGATGATGACCACAACGCTCAACGAGACAGTGGAGTGTCGAGTGGATCTCACGCCAGACGAGATTCATCGCCGCAGGCTCGTGGAGAGATCAAAGCATTCCCTCTTGTCTGTGTATGTCTTCCCCAACACTGGAGAAAGATTATCGATGGTGATGTAGGTCAGGCGGCCTCTCCTTAGCTCGCCTGATGCGCTTCAGATATTGAAACGTTCCATCTGACATTATGCCTTGACGATTGCTTTGTTCTCTTTCATCTTTTCCTCGGCGTTTATCGGTGTTGATTTTGGACTGGCCTCAGATTCTCGGTCTGGGTGCCTGGCTTGTATCATTCCCTAGACTTGTGCTCAGAGGCAATTAAAACTTGCTCGACCCATTACCACACAACATCCTTCCTCCCCTGGATCCCGCTCATGAATTTTCAGCAAGCTCAGATCTACCAGTGCACCTTCTGAATCGCAATTCTACCTTTTTATACCCATTTAGCGATGACCTCATAGATGTGGTGGTCTCTGCGAACCTCTTTTCTTCCACGCCAGCGCGTTTTCTTTTCTCTCTTCTCCCTTCTGTCACAGAAAGGGCTGGACTTTCTTCTAATTCTCTAATTCACATAATTATCATTCAGATACAGTGAAAGCTTAGCCTACCTCGATTCTCTCTTCGGACTGTCTCCGCCGCGTCGAGTTGATAAATTTTGGAGAGAGCTATTGAGGTTTATTTGGAAAAATAACCGAAATGTTTCTTTTTCTGGCGGTCTCCTGCATCTATTTTTTTATCCATTTTATTTTGTATGTAGCGGATGTAGATACAGGTGTCCTTTTACTGCAAATATACTATCTACCATATAGAACGGGTGCATCTATCAATAATCTAATTCAACTCACGGCGAACCTGAGCGGAATCAACAAATAAACTATGCGTACGCGGCCCATCCTGTCATGACACAAGTCAAGTTAGCATATGTATGAGACCGACGTGATCCTGTCATCTGATGTTTTTCGAAAGGAGAAAAAAAGACATACCACAATACAAAACTGCCAAATTCCTCTCATCTGTAGCTTGTTGGATGAGCTCATTGACCGTCGCCGTAACACTGAGAGTCTTGCTAAGTTTCTTTGCTACCACAGTCAATGCCCGGTCTGCCTCGCTGGGCTCGTTGTTGTTATTGTTCTTCTTTGCGGCATTTCCCCCTCCTGCTCCGCCATCGGCTAGTACTGTCGGAGGCTCATCCCCGGCGTCTTGCTCATCTTGCATGCGTCTCATTCGCAGAGGGGATACGGTCCACATATACAATGGATCGTAGCGCAGGACGTCCAGGATTGTCATGATACTGTATGATTCCTGGCGTAAGGCTTCGAGCGTAAATTCGCAGCATCTGCGGAATACGCCTTCGGTCTTGGTGATGCCCATGCCGTCGACCAGGTCTCTTGTCAGTCGGAAGGGGACTACTTCAGGCACGGGGAGAACGCGGCCTTGTTCGAAGGCTACCCCTAAATCAATATGTACCACTTCGCCCGTTTTCTCGTCTAGGAGAATATTGTGTCCGTGACGATCACCAAGTCCAAGGACGTGGCCCAATATTGAGATTGCAGCCGTACTCCGAGTGTAAGCCGATCGCCTGCTGAACCAGTCATCCGGGTTATTGAAATTTTCCATGAAGAAGAATCGCATCACTGGGTGGAAATGATCTGTGACTTGGCGATAGGTTCGCACCCGCTGCTCGAGTGACCTCGTCTGCACGTCGTTGATGTGTTTGCGACATGCACTCGGTTTCATGTCCTTCGGGAAGTACTTATTATGTGCCGGCATCAAGTAGTCGTGCAGAGGAATAGTATTGGGGACAAACTCAATGATGCCGGCATTAGAAGTAAGTGGCAACACCTTGTATGTGCGAATGTTCAAATTGCGTTGTCGAGTGGACCGATGATCTCGAAGCACGTTGCTAACTTGTTCAAAGACTTGTTCCATAATAGCGTCTTGCCGTAGATCGTCATTGCCTCCTTTCACCTGTAGACCAGATTATTAGCTTCCTATATCTCTAAAGGACAATCAATGGCCTTACCAATTGCTTGTAACGTAGCCCGTTCGTAGCAAGAACAGTTACTATCTTGGGTGCGCTTATACCGGAAGCCACTGAAAATTCAGACTGAAATTTGACGACCTTTGGTATGTCACCGTAGTCACAATCCACTCGAAGCTCGATCTTCATGCTAGGCGGTGGGAGTCTTTGATTGTTGACGTCTTGCTCTAGTCGGAGGCCAGTGGGAAGCTTCTTGAGCGCGACTTTGGCGCCGCTCTTGATCTTGTCGTCCAACTTTTCTGTGGCGAATCTCACATAGCAGATATTGTTGTTATGTAGGGACATCCATACTGGACCAGCAGACTCATCATTTTTCAACTTTTCAACAACCCTGCCTGCGGCCTGGTTACGAGATAATGCTGCCTGATCCCTGCTACCTTTTGACTTGCTATGGGCAAAAATCTGGTACATGCCATGGTAAGGGTGATCAACGCATATACGGAAAACAAGTGCAGATAAAAGGCCTTGGAATGAATCGGATTGATCCAGAAGACGGGAAGACAGCTGGTTCATCAATGGAGCAAACTTTCGACTTGGGACCTTGCTCAGGTACTTGCCCACAGACTCGTTTGCCTTCGAATCGCTAGATTTATCAAGCCAAATGGCACAGAATCTGAGAGCATCGTTTTTATAGCTGTCGCACGCTCTGAGGGATAGCAAGTAATTCTCAAGGCACTGTTGTAGAAATGCTTCGCGGCTCTTGCTAAGTCTTTGATACTCGCGGTCGTCCAGGTCGAACCATCCTTTGGCTTTAGTATAGTGCATCTTTAATTGATTCTTTTCTTTACCATCAGCAGCGTTCATCATTTGCTTGAGGGCGATCACTTCTTGTTCTTTGCGGTCACGAAGCTGTTCAATACGCTGGAAATCTTCCAGACTGTCCTGATTCAAAAGCTGCTGGTCACAGAACAACGCAAAACGGTGAAAAACACCGCCGGCTTCTTCACCTTCGGCATTTCCTCGAAGCTCCTTTACCGCAGGAATCAGATATTCGTCAATAATTGCGTCAGGTTTCTCCAGGCGTGCTTCTGCAACATGGTGTCCCTAAAGTCCAACCATCAGTTCTTGTTTACGAAAAGAAGAAGAGAGGGGAAGTTTCTGCAATAGAGGCAAGAAACAACATAAATGAAGAATGTACATACTAAACTGGCTAGGACTTCCGCCCGACTGACTAGAAGCGCCTCCTTCTGTAGGTCACCCTGCTCGTTCAGTTGTTGTAACATACTAATAGAGGTAGTCATTTCACCCTGGTCCCAGAGGACATTGGCCATATCAAACTTTGCTGCTCCTTCTATACTTATGCCGAGCGCCGAACATGGTTTAACCAGTTTTGAAAGTGAAATGGCAGATTTTAAAGCTTCTTGGGATCCTTCAAGATCTCGGCTAACTTGGAAGGATTCTCTGAGAGTTTTCACTTCAAAAAGCTGCGACATGCGCGATGTCAACTTCAGAGAATTTTTCAAGTAAGGTCGCCTATTAATAGATGAAAAGAGAGTTCCACGACAGAACAAAATGTGCGCAATATCTTGGAAACTACGTTGCAAAGGTTGAAAGTTAGCAGTTATCCGAAATCCAAAAAGAAATTTGAACATACTTTTCAGTCTGAAACCAAGACGTCCTTGATGTAATCCTATTCCACAGATCTTCTATTTGCGTTGGAGTGGTCGAGCGTAGAACGTCATCTACTTCAGTCAAGAGGCCAAGTGCTCGCATTGAATCACGCAGCGCTGTCACGGAACGGTTTGTGTCCTGAGAATGATCAAGAATCTCTAGGAAGCAATTGTCATTGAACTTGAGAACATCAGTCATCGCGCTAGCGGTGTTCAAGTTCTGGAAGGCCTTGAACAGAACACTCATGGCAGAGCCGTTTGATGGCAGGGCAGGAATATCCCATTGCTGTAGACTTATGGCTGTTGATAATAAATGATCTGTATTTCTGGCTGCTCCTTCTGTATTATTTGGAACAGCAAGCATAGCACTAGCAACACCATGAAGATTTGTTGCGTTGAGAGCCTTGAACACTCCATAGGTGTTTCCGTTTCCATTTAATCGTAGGTCGCTGTCATACTGAGCGCTCTGGAAGATCAAGTTCTTGAAACCAGCACCCTCATAGTCCAGCTTCTCCATAACTGATTCTAGAGTGGCATCTTGTTGTATTCCATAAAACAAATCCGGATCGCCAATTTTCCTGTAAATATCGTGCAACAAGTCGGTAGGAGGCAAGTATTTTACGACAGAAGATCGACGACTAGTGCTGACAGTTCGAGATGATTGGATTTCGATGAACATAAGAGCAGTTTTGTGCATTCTGCATCGTACCGCTGCAGGGGCTGCTAAGGTATAATCAATATCCAACCACTCTTCGCGTTCGACAATCGTTGATTCTTGTGGTCTCTGCTGTTGACGAAGATAGAGAATTGCATTCAAGACTATTTGGCCATGCGCAATAGTTGCTTCAGTAATATTTCGAAGAACGTCATTAAAAATGTCCGAGACTTTGTCTCGGCAAACCTGTTTCCGTCCACTTTCCAAAAGTAGTATGTCATGTAGAACGAATGGCAGGAGCCTCACAGATATATCAGGAATATTATATAGGACTTCACTCAGAGGCCCAATAACAGGATCGTCTTCAGCTGAACCTGCCAGCATCAATGCCAAGTCCCTGGCCCATTGAGTAGCTGTCGCTGGCATTTCAGGGTTTAAGGCTGGCCAAGATTTGTTGCTTTTGATTTCACGGACACGAGCAGGAATAGCAGGGCAATGATATGGTTCCCAAATAAGTGCCTTCATAAGAGATGGTGGAATCACATTCTCACACTGTTCGAGATCTGGAAGTCTGGAAACTTTGCTCATGATAAGTTGTAGGGTCCCTTCCACAAGCCCCAGATTTGCACGGTCACTACTGGAAAGAGTTTCACAAAGGACCTGTAAGATAGCAACCTTCGATACGAGAAACGGGTCTGAATGTTGCATATTTTGTGTCTGAGACGGGATCGCCTTCATATTCTGTTCTCGGAGCAATTCATCGCTGACTTGACCAGTTGCCGCAAATGCTCGCCCAAGCACTCGAGCAGCCCAGAGCCGATATCCTCTATCAGTTAGGCCACTCTGGATGCTTTGCCAGACAGCAACATTATGCCTAGAGGATTCGCTATCATCCCCTAGTATGTCATTGAACAAGTCAGGAGACATTCTGAACTCAACACAGAGCAACGAGAGAACAAGATCAGACACTGATGTGCTCAGGAGACTCTTGCTGGAGGTTCTGTCCCGGAGCAGCTCGAGCAAAAGCTCACTCTCGTATGTTCCTTTCTCTGAATTTCCTGTGTCGCAAATATTCTTCGATGATCTCACCATCCGTCGAAATGATTCCTCGGCAGATTCATCAAGATTCGTTGGTCGGTAGTCCTCCAGGAAGGCCCCTAGCCACTTTCGAAATTCTTGAAACTTCGATAGGACTGTCCTGAATTGACTCTCTTGAGTGGTGCTCTCAGGTGAGGACTGGAGGAAATTTCTCAACGATACAAGCGTTGACACTGCAACACCTGCGAAAAATCCTGGCTGTTCAGTGAGATATGATTTGCCCGCCTCGAGAAGATACCAAAACAGACCTAGTGCATCCTCAGAGCAATGGAAATCCGTCAAGTACGGCCGAAGCGCATTTAAAAGCTGCTCTAAGGGGTAATCCTGAGACATGATTGGCCCAGAAATGCAGACCAGAATTCGAATTTTTCTAAGGACTGCACAAGCATGAAGAGAGCCAAGAGCAGGATCCATGGAGTCAAGAAGCATACGACATACAAATGAGACGATTGCCGGCGTCCACATAGATTCTAGATCATAGCCTGCTCGTTTACAGACATATTCAAGCTCGTCAAGAAGATATCGAGCCCTGAATGATGGCTGCTGGTTGCCTGGAAGAACAGTAGTAGAGATACTTTTTCCTGTGATGCGCTTCAGGATCTCAACGGCATATCCAAAATTAGGCCGTTTTGCAAATGCGCGTTCAATTTGTTCTTCCTGGGAAAGTGATTTGAAAAGGGCACCAATAATCTCAGGAAATTTGGTTTCCACTGACTGTGCGAATTGATCTATACCGAGAGTTTTCTTGACTCGGCTTTCGACTCCCTTAGGCTGACTGTCTTGAGAAGGCGGTAGACTGATATCACGAGCAACCGTGTAAGCTTCGGCTTTATGGAAAGATTCGTGTAATAGCACAGTGAATGGCTTCTCGAGATGTTTAGCTACCTCCTCGGCATCGTGATCACTAGCTCTCATCATGATTTGCCCAACCAATTCATCCTGAGAATCTTGTAGCATCTCCTTCAGGCTTGAGTAACCAAATATTGTAAAGGGCATTGAGAATATAGACTGGGTCTCAGTCCAAGTGTAAAGAATCTGAGGCATAAAAAGCCGGAAAATCTCCTTCGCTTCCCGTAGTTGCAACGAGCGAGATACATCTAGGAGGCACTTTTTAGCGTACCTAGTGGATGCGGAAACTTGTGCAGGGGTTTCAAAGATGTGGTAAATACTTCTTCGGAGAAGGGTAGACCATCGTGATGCTAACTGGCCAAGAATATAAAGTCGCAAGGCAATACCTTCATTCCAATCCGGGTCCGTAGGCAGACTCTCCAGAACATCATCAAAAATTCTTTCATGATCTTTGAGAAGGAAACGACTGAACACATTAGAGACACAGCTGGCAATCATGAATTTCACCATTGTATCACCATCGCGAAGAATGTTGAATAAGCTCGTTCGAGGAGAGGGACCTGAGCTTTCCACGTTGAAAGTAGGGTCCAAACAGATGACTTTCTCTAACAATCGAGAAAGGGCAATCAAGACTCTAGATGACCCCTTTTTCTTCTCTAGGAACACTTGTATAAACCAGCTATACAAGTCCGCAGCAGAATCATTGAGGTCGTCATTTTCATCTCTAGTCCACGAACCAACGAAAGACTCCATCATGTAAATAGAAAAGCATTGTGCGCTTTCACACCGCTCTAATTGGTACGTCTGTAGGCAAACTTCCCCGAAATGTTCCACTATTTCTAATATATCAGTGCGGGTGAAACGGTCAGACTCTTGGAAAAGCTTGGGCAAAAAACTTCGCGCAGATAGGACATCTACATCCTTTAGAGACTTCAAGTATTCCAAGAGTGACGGCTCGTTTGAGAACCCCGTCCCTTTTCCTGGTTTATTGTCAAGAAGGAAGAGAGTCAGTTGTATCGATAGACAATGCTGAAAGGTGTTCATTTCAGGGAATGCACCAAAATCGTGTCGGTTATAACACAAGATGGCATTGCTTGCTAGCTCGTCCTGTTGGGGCGAGGAAGCTCCATCAAAGTCCATTGCGTCAGGGTCATCCAAGTAAGCGTCTTCTTGTGTTGATCTGCAGTTTTTCAAAGCGTCAACGAGAGGGGCTGCTAATTCGCGTAAGGCTCGTGAGACAGGATCCGCATAATTTAGTGCACATGGAGCAGATGAAATCACGGGCGACATAATGCTCAAGCAAACTTGCATAAGTTCTTCTCTTGAAGGAATGTAATTACAAATATCCGACCAAAGACGAAACCCGGACTTCCGTAAATCGATGACACGATTATTCTGAGGCTGAGGAAGGCATTCAGCAAATAGTACGACAACAATACATGCAGAAACTGTGATCTTGAATATGTCTGTCGTGACGTAGTGTGACTTTTCCTCGGACATCATTTTCCACGCTTGTGAGAAAGCGTCTATCTTTGTTTGCAGCAATTCTATTGCGATATGATCATTTGCGTCACTTCTGGTTGAAGATTCCAATGACAAGAACGTTTCTTCGAAGTGCCAAAGATCTTGTATGATGGCTTGGTTTTCAAATGAAAATAAATATTCTTTGAGCGATTTCCTTTCATGATGACGGAACCAGGCGCTTGAAATGGTGGCCACTGTACCCTGGTACTCTAAATTGATTAGAGACACCGTCCTGTTAGTGAGCGATAATAGAAAGCTAAGAAAATTCGCTGGGCGAGCGAATAAGGCGACTTGTGCCGCTTGGATTTTGTCGCTTCCAGCACCTATGTTTTTTTGAAGTTAGAAACTGTAACTAATAGACGGCGAGAAGGGAGACAAAGTACCAAAAGACCACAAATTCCGTAGCCAATTGCAAGCACTCTTGACAGAATCTGGGCCAAGGCCAGCCGCTGTATGTAGGCGTTTGTTGAATATTCTGGCCAAAAGAAGTAAGGAAGTGTCACACAAAGCTGATGGCCCGTTGAGATCCATGCCGGACAACATCAACCGTATGGTATCCGTTAGCTCTGCATTGTCGATGAGCTCCAAGCGCAAGATGGTCTCCATTAAGGCGCAAGCAGCTCTCGTGTTGACTTGGGAAGCACACGCCCGAAATGCCAGATCCCATATTTGCTTCCAGTGTGGTTTTAGCAATGAAGACTTCGAGACGTCGCTTATTGCAATACTACCAGAATTGTCAACAAATTTATTATCTTTAATAGGTAGAATGCGAGGTTACCTACTTTGAGATAGTCAACAAAGTCCAATTCGATGTGAAAGGGTTGTCATCTACGACGCTCACAGCTAAGCGGCTCAAGAGGGAAGCCCTAACTTCGATAGATATCCTGCTTGCTAAAAATGATAGCAATTGTAAACAATATCCTTTTCTCAATCCAGTGGCGGTGATGCATTCCCGTGACAAATCATCCAAGCGTGATGACAGACGTTGTCTCTTGTTTGGTGCTAATTCATCATCATTGGGTTTGGGAAGTTGATCCGATGCGTTGTCCAGGATGCTGATCAGACACGAAATCGTCCATATCAAAGTCCAATTATGTTCTGACTTTGGGTTACCAAGGCGAGGCCCAAAAATGCAAAAGTTGTGAATGCAGTTATCGCTTTGGTAAAAGACTAGATCTTCGACTTGCAATTGCTCTTTGTCCGGACGTTTAAGATATTCGGATTCTAAAGTTTCTAGGAGATCCTCGAGTGACTGAAATGATGTCTGCAATGAAAATGACTCTGCGTTGGTGCGCAGAAGATCCATACACAACAGCATGGTAACGAGGGCCTCATCCTTCACAGCCGGTGACTTTGTCAACCAAAGGCGGCGAATGACTGGAAATATATCCGAAATGAATTCCTCAACTAAAGCGGATTGATCGCATATCACTCTCTCGAGTATATTGTTAATAGCTTTCAGAGCTTGGTGGGCATTGGCCGCTGTCGATTGAGACAGATATATCAAGAGCTCACTCATGAGCTGTCTAGCAATGTCATGTAAAGGAGCAGTAGGTGTAGCGGTAAGAAGTTGAAGGCAAACCACAGCTTCATCAGAGATACTTTTAGTCGCTTGAGATATCAAAGACGAAGCATTTCGAGCAGAAATCGATCGACTGGGCGTCATTCGACTACTTTCCGCATTCAAGGCCTCGGATGAGGCACGATAGCTCGTCCGGATACTGAGTTGAGTTCCCTCATTTCCAGCCAGACTAAGGCACAAAAGGCAAAACGTAGTGGCATCAATCCAGTCGCTTTCAGTTAGATGTTCCACATGGGCTGGATATTCCAGCAGCAGTCTGAGGCCTTTTATGTAGTCATTTCCAAGGAGCTCCCATAATCCATCTCCTGATCGGGTTAAAGTTTGAACGATATGATCGATTATGGCATGGACTGTCTTTGTCCGTAAAAGAGGGACAGATACTTCAAGTGTAGCTCTAAATGCAGAGGCACACAGTGGGAGACGAGGCGCAGATGCGCTTCTGGCACTCGATTTGCTTGAGCGGTTGTGGATTGATTTCTCAATAGCCACACAGCGAAATAGCGCCTCGAAAATTCTATGATATGCTTTATCATTCAGTCCTTCGCTATGCGTTGCTCCACAGTCAGTCACAAGCCATGTTCAACAGAGGACTATGCCTTACAAGTTATGGCCCTTTTTGCCAATAGTTCTTTTCAGATCTGTTCCAGTCAGGTCATGCCAACAGACAACAATCCATCTGGGGAGTTGAGCCCGTACCGGATAACGCTTCTGCACGGTCTCTCTGCTTGTCGGAAGAGAGACGCGCAACTATCTCACTCAAACTTGATTCTGCCATTATTTTGCATGTCCAGCATGATCAAGAGAGGCCGAGAAACGCATGTCAAGACCGAGCGTGCATCACCACATGCTGCGGATATATAAAGAGTACTTCTTGCGGTGTCGGATAGTAGCACTTAATAGGCCATTTCAACATGCGAAATATGCCTGTAACTTGAAATAAACGAATTAACCAAGCTCCCTTCTGAAAGGTAATTAGACGAAAAGAAGATATATGTATTCAGCAGAAGAGAGAAATCAGATGGGAAGATTGATTGTTGATTTCGTCTTTAGGGCGGCGCTAAGTGCTGGAAGGGAAGCTCCGCACCTGCAGAATTTAGAAAGCTCGAGTGGAGATTGACCGCCGCCGCGATCTTCTCCGCCTGCACTTTTTGCCCGCGTCAAACAAGCAACAACAGCTAGGACCACGCTGAAAGACGAGCCAGACAGGCTTACTCTCCCCCCTCCCAGTCGCTCCATTCCCTGTTGCTAATACTGACCGGAATATGGATGGCATTGATTCCCTGGGAGGCCTGCGTGGCCTGTATCAAGACCTCTCAGTCATTACCGATTCTTCCATGGTCAACATTGAACGTCTTTGTCTCGAATTAGAATCTCACCTTCACGATTTTCGCATACTCCTGGACAAACCGCCAAAAAATGACAACAGTCGTAAATCGGTCCTTGCAGGTGAGTGAGAGTGCCGATTGCGATATTTTCAGATGTGCGAAGGGACCTATGCTGACTTGCGTCTGCTCAGGAAAATTAACAATCGACGACGTCGAATATGCGATCAATCCCGACTTCCAGCAAGGAACCTTGCAGCTTGCTGATGCGTTGAATCTCGACGAGCTTGAAGCAGCGACCCTTTTCATGGCGGCGCAAGAGGAGGCCCAGCAGCTGGACAGGACACCACTCATTACTGCCATCATGCGCTTTCACGAACGTCGACACTTCTTGCTCGAATGCCTGCGTTTGATTTTCCAGGAGTCATTTGATGTGGAACGAGAGGAGATACAAGAATTGATGCAGAATATGGTCGCTCATATCCTTGAAGCCAAAGAGGGAACATTTCGCAATGCGTCTCTCTTTGTAAGAAAATGTCTTGCAGCTATGGAAGAAATGGAGAAGTGGTTGACTCTCATCGCCAATCAAATTCAAAAGGTCTCTATTGTTGGCCAGGCTGACGATGCAGACATCACAGAGGCCTTTGAGTACCAACGTGCGAGTTTGATCCACCAACATGAGTCTCTGGGTGCAACTATCTGCTACCTCTTCAAAGGAACATACACATCTTCCGAAGACGTTCGATTTCTCTTAGATCGTATGCGGAAATTAGATCGATTTGATATGCTTCTCGTGCATTACATCCCTGCAATCATTGCTTCACTTGTTCAATATGGTTCTCCCAGCGGGGCTGGTACACAGCGGGAAGCTCGAAGCCTCCATTCGGCCGTTATTTCTACAAAAGATAACAATGCATGGGCCCTGGCTTCTTTCCACGCAGCCGTGATAGCCTGGTGGCTATCGGTCTACAGCGGATGGTATTTTGATTCGGGCCCGGCCTCGCCGTTACAAGGCGTCGATCTTGAAAAGGAGTCAGAAGAGCGAACCAAGCTTTTCAAGGTTTGCTTGGATGACGGAGCCCTTGAATTTATGCTCGCCATTTGTGCCAGTGTTGACAATGAGGAATGTGACCATCCAGGCAGAAACGAACTAGTGAGCCTCTTGTTGAAAGAAAGCCAGGCCTCTGTGTTGGAAGCCGACCCTGTCACTGAATTTTTGAAATCTCTTTTGATGGAGCATTTCGATACATTCACGGAGTCGTGCATTGCCAATATGCCAAATGCTGTTCGGATGTTGAAGACAGATGAAGATGCCCAGCGCCTGGACCAAATAACCGCACTCAGAGATGGGCTCAATTCCAGCCTGCACCGTGGTGTTTTAGAGGCGCGCACACACTTGGAAACTTTCCTCGTTATAATGGCATTTGCTTTTGAGGGTCGACATGATCCTGCACAGGAGTTTTGGGCCGATCCTGATGGCAATTTGTACGGCTTCCTACAGTGGGCATCGAAACGGCAAACTGTTCCACGCGTTAGTGCCTTTTGTGAAATGTTATGTTCAATTTCAGAGGGCGAAGACAACGCGACAGCAGCACATAGATTTCTTTCTGAGGAAGATAAACAGATGTCCGTCAAATTCAGGCGCTCACCTTCAATGAACTGGAGCCAGATGTTCGCGGAACTTCAGCTCTACGCGACAAAGGTTACCGAAAAACCCTCCACATCAAATCAAATACTGCACGCGCGAAAACCAGAAAATGCCGATATGAACGAACCGGAAAGTCCTGTAATGCTGACCTGTTACCTTCGACTCATCGGACATCTATCTAAACAAAGTAGCACTATCAGAGAATGGATGCTGCATCATCCTAGCTTTAATGTCGTTAGCACATTATTAACGCTCTGCAGTGGCTCTATCCCCACGCATCTTCGAGCAAGTGCATTTGGTACTCTTAAAGCTCTAATGACAGACCGCACGTCCAACCATGGCAACGATATGTGGCTGGCTCTTGACCAGTGGATCTCGGGCGCCGCAGCAAACGCTTCCGGGCTAAAGGCACCGATACTCTCAAATCAACCAGCCTGGCACGAGCGGCATGCATTCCAAAAGATTGGAGAGAGTTTCGATCAAACAAACTCCTTTGTCGAGTTAGTTCACACACTGATTACGCCAACATCTGATCTACCCGATAAACAACTTGCCCTGCCATTCCCCGAGGCGCTTGGAGCATCTTACCGAATGCCCGGTATTGAGCCGTACATCGATTTTATAGTAGGCCATGCCTTCGCACGTAAAGTTCCCGACGTCAGTGAGGCGCAGGGGAGACTGCTCGCATTGAACTGTTTGAACTTCGTGGCCACCTGCCTGGCGACCTTCAATGAAAACCTGGTAGCCATTGCCCACCAGCCTGCCGCCAGCCCAGACGCGAGCATAAATTCTTCGGATCTTAACAACTACATTCGTCTACATCCATTTGCTCGGGTCTTCGAATGGCTATTCAACGAGGACGTGCTCAAGACTCTTTTCGTGGCAGCTAGACAAGACGCATCAGAAGTTGCAAAAGCAGCTTCCGAGTCAGTGCTCATAGAATCTTTAGTGAAGAGCGTTGAGGTGATGAATTTGCTTTTGGATCTTCAATCGACATACCTTAATATTGTGCGACCGCTACTTAGAAGCCAGGTAGCTACAGCTAAAGCCTCTGTCGCCAATTCGGCTCTTGCCTCATTTGAGGACAGTATTCTGAACAATCTTCCCTTGATACCTGATTTATGTCTGTATTGCGGGACTGGCCATCAACAGCTTACAGTTGTCTCCATGGCATTACTGGAGAAGCTTTCGAGTTCCAGGAAGCTTAACAAGTCTACAGCAACAGTTCTCGTCACCTGGAAATCGCCGAACAGAATTGTGGAAGTTCTCAGCACAGAAGTTGATGCAGATAGTGTGTCTCGGCCATTAGTCAATCAGATGCAACCCGATCCTAGAGAGCTTGACTATGGCCCTACGTCCTCTGGCTATCTGATTCGAGAAGGACTCCTAGGACTACTAAATAGTTGTCTTGCCATGATCACAGACAGGCCCAACATTGCACATTTGCTTCTTGGGTTTTCCTGTGTAGGAAACACACTCGATGTGGACTCGGAGAGCCTTTTTGCCAAGGGCATGTCGTTGCTTCATGCTGTCATCGACTTCATACAGACATATCCTACCGAAATTGAAGGAAACGTCTTATCCTGGACCGTTCATTCTAAGCGCTTGGCTTTCGAGGTTTTGAGACACCTTTGGTCATCAAAATTGTCGTCTGCCTTTGTCCTAACCGAGCTTCGTATGAATCGCTTTTTGATGGTGTCTTTTGCTAGCCAGCCCATTGTCAACATCAACACACTCTGGGACGAGTTTCCCTCTATTGCAGAAGAGTTTTGGCTTTCTGATTCCGCAAGTGCTCTCTCTGAATTTCTGGCTTACCGGAGTCATCTATATGACTATGCGGCTACCGAAATTAGGGCTGCTTCGAAGCTGGGATCGCAGACACTGCAACTTGACATCCTGTCCACTTTGCTTGGAATGTCTCTTGTTGAAAACGGGGAGACAATAACTCATGCTACCGTCTTTGATCTCTTTGATTTTGCAGATTTGAAGATATTGCATGGCCTATTACTCCCTAGATTGCATTTCCTCCAGGGAGTCGATTTCGAACTTTGTGCCAAACCTCAATCTGACAGCTCACTTATATTGTATGATCTTGATGCAGCCCAGCAGCTCATCGAACTGAGGCGGAAAGAGTTTATAGCGGGCGGCCAAGTACGACCACAGGAAGAAGAGCAGTTTCAACTAGAAGCAGAGCATGTCCTTGTCTTCTTACGTGTCACCAATGTGGAGAAACAGATTCATTTCAATCGGTTCCTTGCAATTCGTTCGTGGGCTGAACTCATCACAACAATGGTTATTTCATGTGATATGGAAGAGGGGCGGCGAAGAACTTTTGTACTTCAAGCGATCAGTTTGATCACACCAAAACTCGAAGTTGCTATGACTGAAAATGTGGCTGAAGCCATTCAGTTAGCTCAATTAGCGGAAACTCTCATTAGCAAACTCGGAAGTTCGACGCCAGCAAGTCAGCCTAGTCGTGGGGGTGATTTGATCGATGAAAAGCTCTACCAACTATTCCAAATCAGCATCCGAGGCGTCTCCTTGGCCATCGGAGACGTGTCTCTCCGCGAATCCTTCTATAATATCTGTGCTCATTACATTTCCCGAATCACAAAGACGCCCGGCTCTATACATCAGACCTTGCGACGCCAGTGCCAACAGGCTGTTAAAGCTTCTGGTGTTTCTCTGATAGAGGTTGTTAGCGACGACGCTTATGCTGGACAGGAAACTTGCAAAGTATCCGCTATACTTCTTTTGAATCTTCTCGCTGAGTTGGATGCACAAGAGGGTTCCCATTTGTTAGCCGAGACCATATCCCAATCAAACTACCTTAGTATGTTCCTGGATTCTATAAAGTCTCTGTCTTCGGAATTCAGAGATGCTCAGGCCCATGGTATGTTCATGAGATTTTCTTTTCAAATTGCAAACGAAAAGAAGTGAATTTGCTGACAATAATTTACAGATGTTCCCCTATTGATATCATTCTACCACGCACTACTTTCCTTGCTTCAGAAACTTTGTCAGACCAAGGTTGGGGCGACTCTTGTTCTGAATGCGGGACTATTTTCTTCAATTCGAGAGTCGCGACTTTTCGCCGCTGACCCAGATATTGGAATAGGTTAGTGTTTCACAGTTTATTAGTGGTGTAAGATGATGGCACTGACAAGAGCATAGACATGGACAATCCGGACGCTTTGCGGAATTATTATGAACTTCTTGCGGCAGTGCTGCGAGTCATTGTCCTGGCTGTATTTTCTCGTGGTCTTCACAACGAACAAATCATGGATCACACACGCAATTTCCTTACGGAAAACAGGTCGAGTATGGTCGGCATATTCAAGCGCCATGCCAAGATAGGTGGAGAGGTGCCTTCAAATCATCGTGAGGTAATCCAAAGCCTGGTCAAAGCATATGTAGCACTGATTAGTGCTGCCGGATTTGTCGAGGTAAGTGTGGGATTTGTCTGTTCTTGCTATGCCCATACATACTAATGCGTTGTTTTTTATATTTAGTTTGAGGACCAGGAATTACAACAAAGCACAGAACAAAGAGTCTTCTCCTAGGGTTATTTCAGGATGTTTATATTTTTGCTTGCCGGTGTTAGGGACGGTCAGCAAGTGATACTAGAAAAGTCATTGGAAGGAGTTGAATTGCATGTAGCCAGCCAGCTAATTGAATTGATCTTGGTGTTTGTTGCCTGTGATTTACCTTACGTCGAAAACGAGTCACTAAATCTAAATGATATTTGGCCATTCTTAACAAAATGGCAAGAGCTTCTGAATATCGAGGTGTTTAAACCTGTAGGGTAGCAGCAATAGGTATGGAGGGGCGGCGCCTGAGTGCATGAAGCTCGATGGCCGGGCGTATCTTATCTCCGCAGTATGTAATCACTCACTCATCTCTTCCTGCAACAACACCACCATCCATCTCCATCACCATCCAACCGCGACTGGTTCAAGCAACCTCCCACTGGAATTTAATGCCAGCGACGAATACTTATTTTGCTCCGATGTTTAAAACCTGAGTCGCAGGTCTCTCCCTCCACCTCTCGTTGCCATCTCCACTGGGAGATATCGAGCTAGGGTAGATGCACAATCCAAGAACGACCGAACACCGAGGCAGCAAGCGCGGGACAGCCGAAAAGAGGAGGCACGTTCAGCAAGAAAGCGACGAACCACAGCAGCGGAGCATCTCGGATCTCTTGTCCAGCAACAAGCCCCAAGCCAGGGATTGTCAGCAGCCTTCCTCGCCGAAACGCCTTCGAAGCTCGATCACGCCCTCGTCATCCCCGAACAAAACTAGAGATACGTTAATTTCATCCGACAAGATGTACAATTTTTCGAGCTCGGATCCCAAGACCAATGAAAAATTCTCGCGGAAAATCAACGGGCCTGCTGTTGTGACACGGCCGAGCAATTTCACGCCACACACAGGTGCCAAAAGACTGGTAGTCAAGAACCTGCGTTCAGGGCCGCGGTTGAACCCAGATGAATATTTCGAGAAGATTTGGTCGCAATTGTCGGCTGCATTGGACACGGTGTTTGACGGCGGGAAGCCGACGACTTCCCTGGAGGAATTATATAAAGGTGCAGAGAACGTTTGCCGCCAAGGTCGCGCGGCGATGCTAGCAAAAAAGCTACAAGAAAGATGCAAGACGTATGTTATCAACAATCTGCGACACAATCTGGCGGCCAGGTCAAACCAGGGCACCAACATCGACACACTGCGGGCAGCTGTCGATGCTTGGACGGCATGGAACACGAAGTTGGTGAGCAATAGAGCTACGTTAAAAAGTCATTTTGAATTATTTACTAACTTCTCACGGGTAGGTCACGATTCGATGGATATTCTACTACCTAGACCAGTCCTTCCTGCTACACTCGAAAGATTATCCCGTCATCAACGAGATGGGGTTAATCCAGTTCCAAACATACATTTTCCTCGACGAGGAATTGAAGCCAAAGATTCTTCAAGGCTCTTGCGATTTGGTTGCAGCCGAAAGAGCAAGCGAAGGAGACAAGTCACACGCCGACGCGGATCTATTGAAGAAGGCAATCACCTTGTTTCACGACCTCGGTGTCTATGCACGCCATTTTGAACCGCTTTTCCTCTCCGAATCAGAAGCTTTTCTCAAGGCATGGTCCAAGAAGGAGGCGGATAGCCAATATCTTGGCACATACGCAGAGAATAGTCACCGTCTCATAGAGCAGGAATTAACTCGATGTGAACTTTATGCCTTGCTCCGGAACACCCAGCAAAGTTTGTCCGCACTCTTCGATGAGTATCTGGTGCGAGATAAGGAGGACGTGCTTTTGGCGCAACCTGACTTACTGGGCCTAATGACGACCCAGAACAAACATGCCTTGGAACGAGTATACTCACTATTGGAGCGCGTCAAGCTCGGCCACAAATTAAGAACTTCGTTCAGCAAGTATATTGAGGAGCAAGGAGCAACAGTGGTCTTCGATGCTGAACGGGAGGCCGAGATGGTTAGCCGTCTACTCGACTTCAAGCAGGAACTCGACGATACGTGGGTAGAGTCATTCCATAAGGATGAAACGCTTGGCCATGTTCTTCGTGAAGCATTTGAGAGTTTCATGAACAAGACCAAGAAAACGCAGTCTAGCTGGGGCACTGACAATGCGAAGACGGGTGAAATGATTGCAAAATATGTGGATACGCTACTCAAAGGTGGTCTCAAGGTTATTGGAAGAAAAGCTGGAGACACTGGTTTGGCAGATGAAGATACAGAGATCAACAAGCAGCTGGACAAAGTGTTGGACCTGTTCCGGTTTGTGCACGGCAAAGCAGTGTTTGAAGCGTTCTACAAGAATGACCTTGCTCGTCGTCTGCTCATGAATCGAAGTGCCAGTGATGATGCAGAAAAGAGCATGTTATCTCGGTTAAAGACAGGTAAGACATTTCTCTTGTTTCTGATATAGCGAGCAGCACATATATGGCAAATAGTACGGTGAACTAATGGACATGAATTCAAGAATGCGGTTCTAGCTTTACTCACAATCTCGAGGCCATGTTTCGCGACATGGACCTAGCTAGAGATGAAATGAGCTCTTACAATGCCTATCAAACACAACGGGAGAAACGGCTCGGTCTAGATCTTCATGTCAGTGTCTTGTCTGCGGCAGCATGGCCCACGTATCCGGATGCACCAGTTCGCATTCCTCCCGATATTGCCAAGGCCATCTCAGACTTTGAGCAATACTACCATACCAAGCACAATGGGCGGAAGCTCAGCTGGAAACATCAATTGGCGCACTGTCAGCTCCGGTCGCGATTCGACAAGGGCAACAAGGAAATTGTTGTCAGCTCTTTCCAAGCGATTGTGCTATTGTTATTCAACGATGTGACGGGAAGCGAAACCCTGACCTACGGCCAGATCCAAGAAGCCACTGGACTTAGTATGTGTTTTCTTCCATCTTCCTTTTTCTTTGGCTGTTACTAACACAATTCACCAGCTGATGGAGATCTCACGAGAACCCTGCAATCATTGGCATGTGCCAAATATCGGGTGCTCACCAAGAGTCCAAAGGGCAAGGAGGTCAATAAGACGGATGTGTTCTCGTATAACGCCGGCTTCCAGGACGCCAAGATGCGAATCAAAATCAATCAGATCCAGCTCAAGGAGACGAAAGAGGAGAACAAGACGACGCACGAGCGAGTCGCGGCCGATCGGCACTACGAGACACAGGCGGCGATTGTCCGCATCATGAAGAGTCGCAAGGTCATTACCCATGCGGAACTCGTTGCGGAAGTAATCAAGGCCACGCGCAGTCGCGGAGTGTTGGAGCCAGCGGAGATCAAGAAGAACATTGAGAAGTATGTCTGCCAATCCAAATATAATCCAAGTGATACTAACTAACAGTTGCAGACTTATCGAGAAAGACTACATGGAGCGTGAAGAGGGAAATCGGTACAGCTATTTAGCGTAAATAGATTGGTATGGTTATATGAATGTCGATGCACAGAGTTACACACACGGCTACACGCAGACAGACTTATGCAGGTAGAATAGAACGGAATGCATTATTTACTGCGAAAGAGAAAAAAAAAAGCTGTCGATCTAGCAGCGGCGTAAGGCCGACGGCAATGTTGAATGTATGGCGATTCGGCCGAGTGGGCGTTGTTGGCCTTGCGGCCTGGCATCCCGGTGCGTGCCTGAGGTTCGCGCGGGACGGGCCAATAGAAGCACTCCCAGCATGCCGGGTTCAACAACAAGACAGGCAAAATATATACAACACATGTACCATTTGAAGCAGAAACGAGCAATTAGGAGAATACAATTTGCCTGGATCTCGACAGAGAATTTTACATTCTACATTGTTGAACTTCACCAGGCCTGTATCTACAGCGAACGCAGGTCTAACGCAGGTCGGGATCGGCGGGATCGCATCCTCGCGGAATATCCAAATATAGAAATGCCGGGCAGCTGTTGGAAGGTTGGAAGTTTGGAACTATAAGAACGGACAGCTCTATCTACACCGTATATAGTACATGAACAGCTGTCACGCAAGCTACGTACACCGTATCCATCGTGCGTCTGGCCAACTAGACCGGCCCAGACTCCATCCAGGGCCCCCATGGCTAGGCACGCACTCCGTAAGCTTCCCATTCCCAAGCTATCATCTCCAAGCGGAGACGCTGTGGAGACGCTTTGTATCAAAACTGTCCATGTGAGCAGAAGAAAAAAATAGAAAAAGAAAAGTCGCCAGCGGAGATTGATCAATTATTAATGATTATGTGGAATTGGGGTCGATACGGTTTATGCCTTGCTTCCTGATTGATTGTGTGATAGATAGTGTTGTAGTATAAGTATAAGTACCTCCTCCGTGCCCCTCGAGCTTGTTCTGCTCCCACCTCCATCTCCTATTTCATATTTTCTCTTGCTTTTTAGCTTCAGTCCTTTGTTGCAGGTACGTTCTCCCATCAAACTCTCCTTTTTAGTCTGTCTTCCTGTCCACCCCCCCACGCCATCTCGAGCGAGCACTCTGTGTATGCCCCCACGTGCTTCACCAGCCGTGTCCAAAATTTGTATACCAACAGCCCAATTCATTTGTTTTCGGTGGCTCGTCGCTGGTATAGAGTCAATTCTAAACGCACCCCCACGCTGGGGACTGCGCAGCCTGGGATTCGCTGTTTCTATGTTCTCACATGGAAACAACCGGTTATTCTGCTGACGACGGTGTTACCTCACATGTTTACATATGATTCAATCAGGGATAAAAGAAACTAACCAGTCGACAGTCTAGAAAAGTCTTGGAAGCCTGCGGTCCCCACCCCCGCCTTTTCCGACGTGTCGGCGAGCTCCCCGGCTATCCCCATACTTATCGATACATATATCCATTCATATCCATATTCATAATCATAATATCTGCTGCGCCGCCGTCGGTTCCCTTTCGAGCTGCGCTGCTTTTGCCCTAATCCGCCTAATTTCGCATTCATATTCGCGTTTCGTGCACAAATATAAATATCTACCTTTTTTGTCCCCTTTTGGCACTTTGTTTGGATCCGCATTTCCGCATTTCCGAATTAGGCCTCTCCGATACATACACCACCATAGATTTTCGAGGATCATGTCGTGTAAGTGATTTTTATAAAACGAAGGAAAGAAAAAAGAGGCAAAGAAGGCTAATTCTCCTGCACAACACAGCCAAGCACTTCTTCTCCGACCCAACTCACCTGGTCATCTCTGCCCTCCGCTCCCTCACTCTCACCAACCCCTCTCTGGCCTTTGATGAGAATGAAAAGGTCATCTTCCGCCGCCCCGAGACCACAAACAAGTCAAATGTTGCTGTGATTAGCGGTGGAGGCTCTGGCCACGAGCCTGCTTTTGCCGGCTATGTAGGAAAAGGCTTCCTGACTGCTTCCGTTGCTGGAACCATCTTTGCCTCTCCTTCGGCCGAGCAAATCAGCCGCGCTGCCATTGACTGCGTCGACACTGAAAAGGGCGTTCTCATCATCCCGATGAACTACACCGGAGACGTGCTTCACTTCGGCATGGCCGCCGAAAAGACCAAGGCAGCCGGCAGGAAGGCTGAGTTCTTTGCTATCGGCGACGACGTCGGTGTCGGGCGCTCCAAGGGTGGCAAGGTTGGTCGACGTGGTCTTGCTGGAGGCATATTAGTCCTTAAGATTGCCAGTGCGTTGGCAGAAACTGGGTAAGTGCATATGTCTCTGCTGACGACGTAAGACTGGTAGAATATCTCGCTAATTCAAACAGGGCCTCGTTGGAGGATGTCCACCGCATTGCACAGTTTACAAATGAGAATACCGTCACTCTAGGCTCTTCTCTCGAACACGTGCATGTGCCTGGTCGCGAAGTGTCATCCGAGTTTGTGCCTGAGGACGAGGTCGAGGTTGGTATGGGAATTCACAACGAGCCCGGTTCCCATCGTATGAAGTCATCTAGCTTGCCCGAACTGGTCAAGACAATGCTTCTTCAGCTTCTGGACCACACTGATGCTGACCGTGGGTGGCTGAAACGCGAGTCCGGTGACAAGTTCGTCCTGTTGATCAACAACCTGGGTAGTGTCAGCACCCTTGAGCTGTCCGGTATCACCGCCGAGGTTTCGTTGCAGCTGGCCAAGGATTACGACATCAAGCCTGTCAGGACATTGCAAGGAACATATCTGACGAGTCTGAACGGTCTTGGTTTTAGTATTTCGCTCTTGCGGCTTGCTGATACCGGACTGGGTCCTGGCAAATCCTTGCTGGAACTTCTCGATACTCCCACTGAAGCTGTTGGCTGGGCTGCTCCGATCAGTAAAGCTACTTGGGATAAGCATGCCTCTGATGGACCCGTGGAGCTCAAGAAGGTTGCTTTGGCTCATGACCAGCCTAGCAACTTGAAAGGTATGCTCATTCGTGACTTTTTGTTTTCTCACTCACTAACGTGTTTCACGTAGGCGACCCTGCTGTGCTTAAGAAGAGTCTGTCAGCCGGCCTTAAGCGTCTCATCGACGCTGAACCAAAGGTCACCAAATATGACACCATTGTCGGCGACGGTGACTGCGGTGTTGGCCTGAAACGAGGTGCCGAGGCCGTCCTCAAGGTCGTCGAGGGCGACGACATCACTGAAGACGTGGCCATCACAGCACACAAGATTGTCACTGCCGTCGAGGCCACCATGGACGGCACCTCAGGCGCCATCTACGCCATCTTCCTGAACGCTCTCGTCCACGGTCTCCGCGCACAAGACACCGCTGGATCACCCATGCCCGTGGATGCGAAGATCTGGGGCCAAGCTTTGAAATCAGCCGTCACGGCATTGGCCAAATACACGCCCGCTCAAGTCGGTGACCGCACATTGGTCGATGCTCTCGTCCCATTCTGTGACACTCTGTTGAAAACAGCCGATGTGCACGCTGCCGCAAAGGCTGCCGAGGAAGGCACCGAGGCCACCAAACACCTCAAGGCTAGTCTTGGCCGTACCGTGTATGTTGGAAGCGAAGAAGAGTGGTTGGGCAAGGTTCCTGATCCCGGTGCCTATGGCTTGTCTGAGTTCCTGAGCGGGCTTGCGGACAGCTTGTAAATGATGAACAATAATCTATCTTCTTGGGGAAGAATTTTGTAAAGGATTCTGGCAATACTCTTGCCTGGTTATGTTTATGTGTGACGTGTTATTGATTTTCTTTGTCAGTTGTCTTGTTGTCACTTTATTTGAGCGAACCTTTTGATATCTCCCAATTGAGCACATGATTACATCCAGCCCTAACCCTAATTACAATTGTAGAAATATCTATGTATATACCTCGATATTTACATCATTTACATGCCAGTACAAATCTTTTGGCTTATAGCTTCCCCTTCAAATTTACTCTTTCAGTCCTCTTCGTCCCCATAGCCATCTGCGCTACCTGGTACGCTTCATCCGACAATCTCAACATCTCAGCATCGGAATTTCGGCTCTTGTATCCGCGCCAAAACTCCTCATCACCTAGCCACTGCCGAAACCACCTCCGGATCCAGTCCGCAGTGACCGAAGCACACCAATCCAACTCTTCAAACACCAGCGTATGGCTCCCCTCTGGCAGCAAGGCCTTCTCAGCCATCCCCTGCGCCACCCCACCGCTGCCTCCAATACCAGTTCCCGTCACGCGCATTTTTGTATCCTGCGCCTCTGGTAGTGAGAGGTAACTTTTACCCCCAAAGACCCAGAGCACACTCGGCCGAAGAAACGGCAAATTCCGCATTGCGGACCAGCACTCCGGACGGGAGAAGAGATATGGACGCTCCTTCTCCGGATCCCAATCTGGTAACAAGAGTCTGTCGAGGGATTCCGGCTGCAGGCTAGGGATGTTATAGTTCCAGGCTTCCTGGTGTTTGGATGTGGTCAGCGTGACCGCTGTAGTGGGGATGCTAGGGTCCTTGCTAGGGTCGTAAAGGCGCGTGGGCACTGGGCGGAGTGAATAGCGTAGGAAGCGCTCTTGCACGCGAGGATCCCACTTGCGAAGGCCCTTACTGAGAGACGCCGCGGCTTTCTCGGGTGATTCCCAGAGATCCTTGCGCCGGCTGGGCATGATGGCGGGATTGGGTCCGCCAAAGGCCACGTCTAGAATGACGGGGTCGAACAGTATCAATGTTGATAGTAAGCGGGGATGAATTATTGAGAGGTTCACGCTGTTATGACCTCGTTAATAAAGTGTATGCAATGCCTAAAATTGGATAGTTGACTCACAGTTGTGCACATCCCCTACTATGTGCCACGCCGATGATGGGGCGAGGTATTTCATCCCTGAAATGATTGACCATGTGCAAAAGGTCGCGAGAATGGTCGTACCAATTGGCTGGATCTAGTTAGTGTTTGATATATATAGAGATGCCACAAATATAAGACGTACTTTGATCTCCTTGAAGATCTTCATTTAAAACTCCGCTTGCACCCTGATTCGAGGGATCTGCAACCCATATAGCACGCAATGGCACGGATTGCTTCTTCAGCTGTTCGTATATATCTTCCCAGAGGGGCTCGTAGAGCTCTTTCGAAGAACTGTTTCCAGGCACCCCGATCAACGTAACTGCGTTGTCGGGGACTGGCTCGGACTGGTCGACTGGGACATACTGTTTGATGGCGAGCTGTAATGGCGCTTCTTGACGCCCTTTGACGCTCTGGGGGTATTCTCGGATATGTTGGCCGGGAATGACGTGTTCGATGACTTTGAATGGAGACATATTGCCCAGAATATATATACACCTAGGTACCTACCTGAATGATCCTCTTGTCGTAAATAAAAGCGTCCTCCGTCCACTTGCTACGTCATGTCTCGCTCGCAAAAGTGTCCGACTAGTTGAGAACGTGCCGCAGTATTAATCCCCTTCTGTTAAGGTCTGTGATTTATATGTTTGCTCTTATGAACGAGTAAGAGCAATTGGGTGTTGTTGTGGCAATCTGTAACCAACATGCTGCATGTTGGTTGGGATGTTGATTGGCGTATACCTCGGCCCAGCCGCAACTACCAACAACTCAGTTAGTTCTTATAGCCATCATTATGGATGGCAGCCTCGGCACCAAAATAAACGTCTATATACATCTCTTTATAGAAAAGAAGTATCTTCACTTGAATTTACGAATTTTCAAATTTTGTCAGGTTTGTTCATTGGTATAATTCTATCACTAGCCGGCCGCACTGAAAAAACGAGATTGGAACGTCGTCAATAAAAGAGAAAGAGAAATGATCCCAAAACGCCAACCAACTTCCTACTTTTAGAGTATCCGCCTGGTCCATAACATAGATATGTATAATAAGCTCTTTTTTCTGTTTTCCTCTCGATTTCGCACACACGACATTGCACGTCTGCATATCGTTATCTTGGCCGGCTGGAATCCATAACTAATCAGACAACCCTCGAAACCCGGCATGGAAAGTGACGTAGGAAAGAAAGCATTGTCATCGGTAAGATTCACCGGAGACAAGAAAAGAAAAGATGAGAAATGGAAACACGGCTGATTGACATGTATCCTATTCTTGACATCTTCCGACTGATACACATCGTATTATCAAGTTGATCATGAGCCGGAGTAAAGAGCGCGGATTCGAAGGAGACTCGGGAAGCGACCGTTCAGCTAAGCAAGACAAGAATCACTGAATCGCCACGTAAGAACCTGGAAAGATGTTAGCAAGACGTAAGATAATAAGAGAACAGCCATATGGTAGTAATCGAGATGACACAGTGAGGATCGGTAACAAATGAGAAAGGAATAACCATGCATGATGGTATACTCCAGAGAAGACGTACATCTTGCTGATAAACCGATCCTTGTTGACCCCACGGCCTTTGCCACCCTTGGGCTTCTCTGTCCACATCTCTTTGACGTTCTCCAAGACCATGTTGCAGTGGCGATCGAACGCTTTCACTCGAGCGAGAATCTTGCGGTTATTGCGGCATGAGATCAATACTTGTGTGTGGGTGCGAGTGGCAGTCTGGAGGAGCGACAGGGGTCCGGTGGTGAACTCGTATTCCTCTACGAGGCCAACCTCGTATTCACTATTGAAATCAATTAGTAATTTGTTGGACGAATCGCTCGTGGATCCAGGTGTAATATGCGATATGGCAGAATTGCGTCATGGCGAGGCTGTGGCAGAACGAGGCACAGGAAAATGCTCGGTCGAGATAGGAGAGGAAATGTAACGTACGTGAGTTCATTGCGAGGCTTGTTCAGGAGTTCCCTATGCAATGAAGTAGTGGTTAGCGCAAGTATGCAACGAAAATAGCTTCATGTGTGGTTGAGTGGAAATTTCAGCAGCCAAAAGAGTAACTAGCTCAGTGTCTGCAGGTAGAAAGCACAAAACCGGGACACGCGCAATGCAGGACACCACATACTGGATCTTCGGGTCAGACATGTTGGGCGTGGACAGGGAGGACACGCGTGAATGCTCAAGGTGCTTCTCCGAAAGCACTTTTGCGATCCGAGAAGCTGAACCGCCGCCAGGGACCTTCCGCCCGGCAGAATAATCTACGTCACGTGAATTCCGTGCCAAGACGGTTGTCTACTTGACCCATATTTTACACTGCAATTTTAGCCCTACAAAGCTGTTGACATGTTATCTCAACTCAGACGGTTTTGGCTAGGCCGACACGTGATCCTCTTGGCGTCAATTCTGCCGCCAAGCCTGGCTAAACCAGGAAAGGAAGCACGGTTCGGCGCAGCCGAACCGTCTGAGGGAATTATTGTGGATTTGTTAGTAATGAGTGTACAAAGCAAGTACTTTTTGATTTTTAATCTCAGCGCGCTCTTTTATAAGGCCTTTTACTAAGATTTGAAAACCGTGAAGTTATAGAGAAAAAAGAGAGCTATTAATTCATATATAGATTATTAGTTCTAGACTAATATTGAAGGACGAGTTACACTTAGAAATCCTCTAGGTACTTATTTAATTAGTGTTATTGAATATTTTTAGAACTTTATATAATCATACTCTATATAGACCTAATAACACGATTTTATATATATATATAAAATCGTTCCAATATAGTATAGAATATAGAGAATCACTGAGTCGTATTTAATATAGAATATATTAAATGGTTGTTGAATAAAAGGTGTTTTTTGAAGTCAACGTTGAGGTTGAATCCTGTGATCTGTGATATAGCTAACTTTCATGCGAGGTTTACACACTCAACATTAAGTATAGATACATAAAAGAAGTATCTAGCCATAGAAAATAGTATAGAGAGTTACCTAGAAATTATTTGTTAGTGGTATCTAGTCTTAATTTAGAGAGCGCTCACCTTGAAATAGAGATTCCCATCCATGCAAAATCGCAATAAATCTTCCAGACTCTCCTTCGGAGAGTCGGCTGACGCCGAATTGGGTGGGCGGTAAAATAAATCCTTACTAAGCCTACTTTATACTAGTTAGTGTGCTCTGCTTTGTCAGCCGCACTCTCCGCAGGGAGTCTGGTGTTGAGATAATTGACATGTATTATTCCTCAAGGCTGAACTCCCAGACCAGTTTCGCAAATAAAAACATACCTAAAACGCGATTAGAAAAATGGCAACTTAACGCACTTACTCATAGAGGATCTTTACCATCGGCTCTGGTACATATAATTTGAACAGCATCCTGAAGACATTGGTTATTGAACTCGAATTTCTCAAGCTCGCGGGTTCTGTGTTGACAGTATTTTCGAATATCATCCACATTATGCTCGGGGGCAAGAGTCAAAGTATCAGCCGAGGGAAGAGCTTTTTTTATTTCAAACATTGGCTGACTGAAGAAGAGAACACGAAGTTTCCCAGGGGAGTAGTTGTCGCATTTTCGGACCAAGTCTTCGAATGTATCCATCAAGAGCTTCCTTTGGTCGGCTGTTTCGCACTCATCGACAGCGTCTATAACCACATATAAATACGGAATGCGTTCAAAGAAAACTTTCAAAATAGTCTTTGCCTGTGGTAAATTCGAAAGAACAGGGCTATCTGAGTTTAGCATTCTTTCGTGGCAATATGAAACCAAATCCTGGTGTTGTCGAACTAGTTGAAATAGAAGACCACGAAGTACTAAAATTGTAGTGTTCCTATCGCTGGCCTCCTGTCTCCCTCTGCAGTAAAAGTAGGCCGTGACTCGGGATGTATCCTGTTTGCAAGCCTCAACCATGACAGAGGCTAGATAGGTTTTACCTAGGGAATATTACAAGTCAGCTATATCTAGGAAAGGCGCCAGCGGAGAAGATGATAATACCTGTGCCTGGGCGACCATTAATCCATAATATGGAATGACTCGACTGCTCTGGTTCTTGGGATAGCCACTTTTTGACCTTATCGTGGCTCAAAATCCAGTCTCCAGTATTGGGATAACTTTCTCGATCATGGCAATATTCGAAATGTTCACGTTCGATGTCTGCACTTATAAGCCAGTCACGAACTTCAGTATACATCTTCTTTTTCCTTTCAACTTCTTTCTTCTCAAAATCTTGCGCGTTTTGCTCCATTTGCTGAATATGATCTCGGATATGTCGCGTATCTGTTTGATGTCCCGGAGAAGGATTGACCGGTGGTGTAATCTCGTCTTCGATCAAAGCTGTATGAGACTTAACTTGAAAAAGTAGTTGCTCAAATCTATGACTGAATTCCTTCCACAATGCTTTAAATATATCTTTTAAAGCTTTATCATTTAAGAATTAGCTCAGCTCCGAGGTCAAAACATTAAAACTGTACCTTTGCCTGAAAATATTTCAATCATCTTCTCGTGAATTTCTAGAATATTGCAAAATATTTTTGCGAGGACCCTTTGCAACCCCAAATTGTATTTAAATGCCTCACGGCAATTTTCAAAGTTTGGCAATTGAGCTCCAATTCTATCGTATGCGGAGAGGAGTGCCCCGAATAGATCCGGATGACCCTCGTTTGCTATCTAGAATAATGATGTTATTCTCCCGGTTGCTTGATAGGAGAAATTGGAACTCATTACCTGTAGTAGAAGCTTGACAGGACCCCAAATAAAGCACATAATGCCATTAGGGCCTAATGTTTCCTCAATGATTGCTCCTAAATTTTCAATGACTTTAAGGAATCTTTCCATGCGCCTGAGATTTTGGATTGATTTTGATTTTCTCTGCTCCTCTTGAATACTTTTTAATGTCCTCTTTAGGGAAAGAAAGCTAGATGCTTTGAAATTTTGAAATTGATCTTTGTCAAAGCGGCTCTCAATGTCATTTATGATGTTTTCGAACAGAGCTCGGGGTCTTGAGTCTTGAAAAGCATGAATATCTTGAAGTCTTTGTGAGTTCTGAAAAATATTGGACGAAAATCTGAAGCAATCTGTTGATTGTCAATGCAATTCTGCGCAATATATTCGCTAGCCGGGGAAAAATATTTCAGGGAGCAACCTGAATGTTAGGAAGACGAATGGGTGGATGAATATCAACTCACCATTCGGCATTTGTGGTACTGGCTGTTCACGTTGAATAGCATACTCGTCCAAAACTACCTTCATAACTGATGCCGCAGTAGCAGCAGCAAAATCCTGCCAGTTTTTGTTCTTGTGACTATCGGCATAATCACATACACCTTTTATAACCAAACAATTTATTTTATCCCAAACTCCGGCGCCCTCCATTTCGAATGCGATTACGTTCTCCGACTGTGCATATTTGTCTCTATGTTGAGCTGACTTCATGACAGTGTCTCCGGTGCCAATAGATCCGAAATGTATGGCAGGGGTGGGAATCCCAGGGGGCGATCTGTATATCTCTTCTAGCCGACGGCGAGAGACTAGCATGCTCTCATCGCACTGGAGATTGGTACATGAAGATGTTAGAGCTTGGTCGCAAACAGAATCTGACCAGTCACAGGTAATGCAATCAATATGATGCCTATGAACATAGTCAGGCCGAAAAAGCTTGTCTTCCATCGGACCAGGATAATTTGCATTGAGGTGTGGATGCAGTAACAAAGCTGTTAGGTGATTTATTGTTTCTTCTCGCATTTTCTCCAGGAGCAATGGTGTCTTCCAGCGTCGCAGGAGTCCGAGAATTTCTTCATTAGGCCGACCAGGCACATCTAGTATGGTATCTTTCCTTCTAAAACTGTCGGGATATTGCCGGCCGTGATCCAATTCGACTATGATTTCACTAATGACCACATCACCGAGAATAATCTCCGTGCGATCTTTCTTGAAGGGAATTGCACCGCAGACTCCGACGAGTAAAGCAAGCTTGATAGATGTGAAGCTTATCTTCAAAGACCGAGCAGCGCCGGCAGCATGCACTTTTCCCTCGCCAGGCAATGTTACCACAACGACGTTGTGTCTGCCACATCTTCCGAAGTCGTAGGCGTTAGGGTCTTCTCTACATTTTTTATAGTAATGACGAGCGTCGTGCCAAATTTCATCCAGAGAGCAAAGTACGGCGTTGGCTTCTCGCGGCAAAGCACATATTATCGCGACCTCAAACCCTCCACGGTCCCGCGGACGGTCCTGAAAGCTGTCCATTGCCGTCAGAAGCTGATCATGGTCGCAAGAGAACTCGGCCTATGGATCGAGGAAGAAAAAATATTCGAAGTGAACGAGAGCTCAAGATGGGTATGTTACACGTTGGAAGGTGCCCGGGCGTACGCGGGCAAGCACAAGGCTGTGTCTGCGAGGCTGCAGCGTGCACGCCACTAAGGGCAGTGCTGCGTTGCACCACCAGGAATAACAGACAACATTAAAATTGTTACAGGAGATGAAAAATTCGAGCATCTTGTTCGGTAATTTGAAAATGAAATTCTGCTTTGGTCGATTCCAATACATACCGTGTTGGCAAGTATCACTAGGGAGTGTCTTCAACATTGGGGCTGTGCCCTAAAGCCCTAATAAAGCGAATGCACGCCTCAACACCTCTCGGCCTAGTGAGAGTGAGGTGACGTTGCACTGCATTTTAGTGTCTGAGAGACCCTGCACTGCTCAACTCAGCCTTGTTAAAACCACTGCAATTTTACTGCCTGCGAGGCCTCGCACTGCATTGCATTATCTAAGCTCCAAGCAAATCCAGCCAGCCTCAGTCCCTGAAACCGCAGAGTTGTGCCTTTCTTCTTCCTAATCAAAGATCTTGCATCTGTCGAATAGATTGAATAGACTGAGCGCAAATATTATCATTCTCAGCATATATGTCCCTCAAGCGGCTTCTGAATACCGATGATGATGATGAAACCGATAGAGAGCCACGGGTACAGAGAAGAAGGCTGGTTGGGTCTGAATCTTCTGGGTGAGAATCAGTTTCCTGGATAGCATTTATGCATTGGACACTTACTTGTAGAGACAGATACTCGAGTATCTCTGAGAATCAAGCTTCAGATTTGGAATTCTATAGCCAAACCTATTCCTACCCCGATAGTTACCTTCCTACGTACGACTTGAACATAGGCAACGAATTTGATTTTTTAGGACAGGATAATTCCATAGGAGTCGGCTGTGCACCGTTTCCATTCATCCCTTCTATCCCATATATCGCTGATGCGGAGGAGATACCCATGCTAGACGTTGAGACCTCTACCCAAGAACAGCAGATTTGCTATGGGACGGTTAGTTACCGCTGTCACTTCTTCCCTCTCTTTTCATTGTTTCACATTTGTTGTCCTGAAAAAAGCTTGTTTACTTATTTATCTATCAGCTCTTCAACGAGAAAGTCAAACTTGTTGGACATGGCCAAGAGCTAAACAAAAAGGTACAAGAACTCTACAGAGGCGTCCGGGGCGCCATCCCGACCCACACGCTACGGATACAACAGTCGAGCGAAAAACAGCTATTTCTCAAGTTTTCCGACGGTACAAACCTAGGACAACTTTGTGAGAAGGTAGAGCGGGGATTTAAAGATCTCACCAATCACCCTTCTGTTGAATTCGACGCTGTGATGAATCTAAAGAATGTTATTGACGCAATTCATCGTGTCCAAAAGTCAGCCGACGCCGTAATACGGGTCAATATAAATATTTATGGACCAGAATTAAGGTGTGACGAAGTGGGAAGAGACCTCTCGGATAGGAGTCTCTTTCTTCAAGAACCTAATGGGCGTCGTGAGGGAACGAGATATTATAATCCCCATATTCTGTTATTAGAGGGAATGGATGACTCGGAGACGGAAGAGGTGGTGGAAGCACCCAATAGTAACGGCGAAGTTTCTATTCCCTCTTCGGATCAAAATGAGAATTTTCAAGAGACCATTGCCGAAGTATTCAGCTCACTAAAGCGGTCGGATGAACTACGTAGACTTGAGGGAAGCGAGAGCTTGAATAGAGCTTTATATCAGTGAGTTACTCACGCTGACACTGAGGTTCTATAGAACTTAGGAAACTAACACTTTGTATTGCTAGGCATCAGGAAGAGGCATTGGACTTCATGTTACAGGAGGAGACGGGAGATATACCGCTTGAATATCGTTTGTGGCAACCAAAGACTATCGACGGGGTAATAAGGTAGGACAGGCGATCTATCATACAGAAATAACAAAGCTCATTCATCACAGGTATTGTCACGCCATCACAAGAGCCCAAGAGCAAGACCTGCCTGACGAAAGCGGGGGAGGAATCCTTGCGGATGAGATGGGAATGGGAAAATCTCTGACTACATTGGTGCTGGTTGAGATGACGCTTAACAATGCGCATCAATGGGTAGAAGAGCAAGAGACACAGCCTGAAAACATCCTTTCGAAGAAACGTTGTCGAGCAACTCTGGTGGTTGTTCCCTCACAGGGTGAGTCCTAAATCCCGATTATCAAACCAATTCCCGGGGCTGAATCTCCTTAGTTCTGATCAATACATGGGCGAGAGAAATCGATGAGTAAGTAGCCTTCGGACTCGTAATGATAAAAGCTAATAGATGAGGTCTCAGGCACTTGAATGGTAAGTTGAAAATTTTCAAATATCACGGAAGAGGTCGAAGGAAACTTCTAGGCGATATTGAGCGTGTTGATATTGTTATCACCACCTACAATACGCTTGCAGGGGAACACGGCGAGAAAGAAGGCAGAATAAACAGTCCGCTGCATAATTTTGAGTGGTATCGAGTGGTTCTGGATGAAGGTAAGCTCAATACAATAACAATATTCTAAAATCGATATATACTTACGATGATCAATTTGATTAGCCCATTGGATCCGTCGCTCGGCCACGACATTTCACCGAGCGACGAAAGATCTGTCGGCAAAATGCCGGTGGTGTCTGTCTGGAACTCCGATTCAGAACAATTTGCTCGATCTTGGTGCCTTATTGGCCTTTATACAAGTCAATCCATTCCACAACTTGAGTAATTTCCGTTATTGGATTTCCACACCGTTTGAAGACAGGTCAACAAGATCCAAGGCTATCGAAAGGCTTGCCCTCCTCCTCGAGGGGATCTGTTTGCGACGCACGATTGAGCGAGTAAATATTCCGGGCCGACGAGAGGAAACGCGTTCTATTGAATTTACTCCGGAAGAGCGCAAGCAGTATGAGGACACCAGAAAGGCAATGCAACGATTCATCAACGAAAAGGTTGGTGAATACAAGGAACATAAAACATTTGGCATGTTTCAAGTTTTCCTTCAGCTTCGAAGTCTTTGCAATCACGGGACGTACCAGCATCGTTTTTCATGGACCAAGAGGACGCTGCTCGATGAGGAAGAGGACCCTATCTGTTCAATTACACGTAACAGCCTGACTCGCTGCTTAGGTTGCAGACAGCCCTTGTCTATAATTTCTCGAGAGAGGCGTCCAGGAAAGTGCAAACATGTTTTGTGCGACGAGTGCTCCCCAGTCTCCAACAATTCATCCGAGGAACCACATTGTCCTATATGCAAGCCTCTCAAGGCACCATCCTTTCCCTTCGGTCAGAACCGCGTCCGAGGAAATGATATAAAAAGCGACAGCCCCCTCCCCTGGCAATCAAATGGCTTCTCATCCAAAATGGCAAGACTCGTGTCTGACGTAGAGAAGGATCTGTGGTCCACAAAGAGGTATTTGCCATCATAATATTTGCCGACTGGACAAACGCGAGCACCAAGCTGACAACAAGATAGTATCATCTTCTCCTGCTGGACGAGGACTCTAGGTCTCATCGGAAAGCACCTGAAAAATGCTAAAATAGCATTTGCACGTATTGATGGCAGCACCCCGTCATCCGAACGCCAGAATACTTTGGACAACTTCAATGGGACCAACAATATTCGCGTCCTTATTATGACAACAGGCACCGGGGCGTTTGGGTACGTTATGTTTGTACTTCGTGTCCTGAATAAAGAAGAAATTGACCACAAGTGTAGGTTAAATCTCCAGTCAGTGAATCGTGTCTTTATTGTGGAGCCACAATGGAACCCGAGCGTTGAGGCCCAAGCCGTTGCTCGTGCTATTCGTCTGGGCCAAGAACAACAGGTGTTGGTGATTCGCTACCGTGTCAAGGATAGTATCGAGGAGGTGAGTTTTGTCAGGCACTGAAGATAATATACTGGCCGTTCTGACCTCTCAGCAGAATATGTATGGTCAACAAACACGAAAATTGAAGATTAGCAAGATGGACTTCAAGAATGATTTCCTGTCCAATCGGCCCGACATTTCCACTGCTAACAGTGAAAATAACTTGGAGCAAATTGCACCGGAATGCTTCTAAGATGGAGAAATTTTGAGAATAAGTCCGACCCCAAAAATAACGATTGACACTGCTTTGTCTCGAGGGGTTTTGGAGGCAAGCAAAGACATCATTCGTGTGATTCGAAACTCAATATTATGAACTTTTTGGCGTCCTAGGCTGAGTCTGCAAAAGAAGGATGTGGAAGGATGTCGGAGCGTCATTAACCAAAGAGTAATTCTCATGAATACTAGGCGTATTTTCAATGCGTAGAAGAAAGAGTGAAGACATCGTGTCGAGTATTTGGTGTAGTCTGAGTGGTAGTGGTAGAAGAAGGAAATTTGAGCTATCATGGAGGATAGGGAGTGGATAGGAAGAGAGGGTCCGATGGGAATAATCTTGTATAAAAAGGTTGAAATAAATATCGACGTCGGAGACGGCTGATCGACGGTGAATCGATCTGTTCGTATTCTCGTTCTCTTGTTTTCCCTACAGACCCTTCCCTACAGACGCTTGTTTTAAGCCTCTGTTGGGAGAGAACAGAACGTTGCAAAGAGGCATTTGGAAGGTGCAAAAAGCTGATGAAGCTCACTTCTTCTTGCGTTGTCTTCTTTCCTCTGCAAACTCCTCAAGATCTGGATATGGTGGCACTTCTTCTCCATCATCTGACCAGTACGGAGGAGTGCTGAACCTAAACTTTTTTCGTGCATACGTCATGACTGCCTTCTTTTTCTCTGAATGTGTTCCTTTTACCGGCGTGCACGTTGGAGACAAGTGAATTGCATTTTCAAATTGATAAATCATGAGATTGTACACAATCTGAAGATCTTTCTTGTCACGGGTATCATAATATTTGCTGGTGTGCAATGTACCGTCTGGATCCAACTGCTGAAAAAGATAACGTTGGCCATCGGTGCCGAAGCCTTGTAAAATGGTGAGAGGTTTTTGAGCTTTGTTCCTTTCATGCTGACAGATTGCTAAGTATGCCGTCAATTGTAGTTCGGCATCACTTATTTTAAATCTGTTCTTAGCCTCGACGCAAACCAAAAGCGAATCTGAAATTCCACGGCCAGAGTGTCCCGCCGCCCAGTCAGCGCGACCAGTGATCACCCAGGGAATGCCAGACTCTGGGTGAATGATCTCAGTTCGTACATCATATTCATGAAACATGATAAGATCTTTTCGAGGAGCATCATTGTCCGTACCAGGGCGGCCCGTAGGTGTTCTGACCTCCTTCTTGAAAGATGTTCTGAGAGATGACGACATGCATACGCCTGCGTTACGCCGTGCCTGAGCCAATGCAGGTACTATGACATACTCCGATTGTAATCTGCTGTACTGTTCATGGAATGGATCGCACCCAGCGTCGTGTAAATCTTGAAAATTGTCGAGTATTTTGTCGGGGACGAAATGGCGCGACATAACGTCGTCTGGGAAATCAAGGATTTCAACAGCGTCATGAAGGCCGAATATGGTTATGATTTCCATCTTGCTTATTTCACTGGCGGCTCGGTGGACCTGGTTGGTATGCTGTGCTAGTATGACTTGGGCCAAGTCAAACCAGGATTCTGGGTTTTTTGTCGCGAGAAGAAGACTATCAACAACATAATGAGCACCGATTTTGGCGTTTCGTGGCATTGTCTTAGCTCTTTGCTTGAGCTCCATAATTGCGTCTGTCAAATCACTATCTTCGGCATCACGCTGTGGAGATTCAGCGACAGCGGCTGGAAAGTCATTCTGTTTGATATCATTTTCTGGCTCTTCAGTGAGAACCGCGGCTTTACGCTTTTTTTGCACTCGGCTTGAACGTCTGGATGCCATGATTGTTGCATGGAGATTTTGAAGAGTTGAGAAGCGAATTGCAAAGCGGAGAGCGAATGGCAACCTTGGAAGGCAGCAGCGTGCACGGACCGCTCTGCTTAGTCAGCGACTCAGCGGAATTGCTTCTCTGATTCTTTCGGTAGATAGTGTTGGACACAGGTTTGTTGTTAGATTTGATAAGACGGCGTTGCTAATGATGGATTTGGCAAAGGGAGACCAGCAGCATGAATGGAAGAGGACTACGCATGTATTCTTGGTTTAAGGCAGAAAGGTGTTCAAATTTGTAGACATGAAACGATTATTCTCCCAAGAGACGCGGTGTTGTCCGGATAAGCCAATACACGGTCACATGACCCGGAACGCGTCCCACGTGACATGAGCTATGTTTGCCGCTTTGATTTGGCGTCGGGCTAGCTCCCGCGACCGCGATTGGCTGCGTCACGTCGCGTGGAGGGAAACACGCTTTGTGAAGCTATTGTTGCTCTATCTAATCCTGCCAACCTCCCCCATGCCATTGACGCTCTCCACTAAATATCCAGGTCGACCCTGACTTGGCCTTTTCTCTTCTCCTTCTTCTTCTTCTTCCTCCTCCTCCTCCTCCTCGTCGTCCTCTTCTTCCTTCTTCTCCTCTCTCTCCCTCTTTCTCTCTTCAATACATCACCGAGCCATCCAATCAACACCTTGCGTCGACAATCCTGCATGACCCCGGTGCCCACTTCCAGCATTCCAGTATATGTACTTTGGTCTTCGCCTGCATATCGTGCATACTCTTCATTCTCCCAGTCGACCGTATTGATTCCTTGCATAACAAAGAGCGCTAGGAAACCTTAGATCTCCTCACGACTCTCACCGCAACGACGTCTCGTGAGCTCGTTAGACTTGGAAATCCAGCAGAACCAAGAACTACCAACCGCTTCATCATCGACCAAACAACAAGGGATAGCTCCGGAGACTGCGTGCACATCTACAATCTCCCCGATTCCTCTCAACCTACAACTTTCAAACCCATCTCAAAAGATATCTTGCGTATGGTCAGAGACAAGGATTGTGGCTGGGATGGAAGTTCAGGACGGCATAACCGTCCGGCCCATGAGGTGTACGTATATCGCCTGAGCGTTTATCTTACTTCTGTGCAAAAACTAACGGTCATACTCAAATCAACAGTGAAGGTTCTTTATACATTCGATGACGAGAATAAAACGAACTGCTTGGCCCGTTGGCCTCATCTTCTCGATATTCAAACCGCATACCTTGACGAGAAGACACAGATAGGAGTCATCGAGTTGAAGACATGTATACAGGCAATCGTGTCAGCCAGGTTAGTCCGATCTGCAGTTGAAATATCAAATAATTTTTTTTTGGCACAGGGTCACTAATGCAAATTGCAGCCCGGAGTTGGTAGCAAAACTTGGCCAGGATTACACCGTATATGCGTACGACTACTCCGAGTATGAGACACCTTTAGTCGGTCAAGGGATGCTGTCCTGGGTTCTCGCCTCCGCTTCTACAACACCAAATGCTCCTGCTCATCAATCCAAGACAATTGTGACCGGGCGTGTGAGCAAGAATGTCCTAGGACTTTTCTCGAAAGGCGCACAAGAAACACTCGAAGTTAAGCTACGACTAGTTCCAGTGCCGACTGTCATGCAGAGCGAATACCTTGAGAGCATGCAACGGTACCGAGAATTGAGCAATGTGATCCCCGAAGATTTTGATGCCCAGGCATGGTCTTCCTTCGTCCAACAAAACCCCCACATGTTTTCTCGCAGCCAGCGCCCACGATCTACCGAGAGGTCGAGCGGATCCATAGATCACTCTGGTATAGAGAAGTTCCATCAGCTTCTCAGTGAAGCTTCTACTCCTCGAGAATTTCCGTCGACTCATCCAGATTCTGCTGCACCATCTCCAATGAATCCTCCCAGCCGCTGTGACTCGCCAGTCGGTATGATGCCAAGTACACAGCAGTTCCAACAGCAGTCTATGGTTAGTCATAGGCGAAGAGGCAGCGACGCTTCGTCCATTCGCCCGTTGTCCCGAGGGTCTGTACGTGACGTGGAATTTCAGCGGCCGGGCACAGGAACTCGCCGAGGTTCGACCTATTCCGGTTATGGAAGTGGTGATGAGTTATTAGAACATCCTCCGAGGAAACGTGCAAGGCTTTTCAGAGCAGATGTTACTGGCAAAGATGACATGAATATTGAGCGCCAACCTGGATCCCTCCGTGTAGCTGCGAGTACAGCCGCCTCTGTACGGATCCATCGCCCTACGCCAATTCACGCTAGCCATCTTGCTGCATCTTCAGGTGCCCTTGAGGAACCTGTTCGTCCGCCTACCCCTATTTCTCGCACATCCAATGAAGGAGTGCGACGAAGCCGTGCCGCTCCGAGTCTGCTTCGTGAATCATCAGTCAATAGCACATCGTCTTATAAATCTCCCTACCCATCATATGATGACATACCGTCCACGGATTTGCCAACCGGCTCCCCTGATGATCACCGATATCAGGGTATTTTTGAATCACAATTCACAATGCCGTCATCCCCCCCTATCACAGACGGTGGTTTCCATAGCCGCTCGAGCCCGGTTCTTCCACCTTTACCGATACCACCTGACTCCGGATTCATGAGTGCGACACTTGAAGATTTGATGGACGAAGATGGCTGTCTGCGTACAAACCTCGACGGAAATCATGATACAGCAAGAATGACCGACTGTGATCCGATAGATCAGCGCAACCAGCACCCGTTGACAAGTCATCACGTCTCTCCAGTCAATGATCCTTCGGTTTCTATCCACCAGAAGGACGATTTCTTGGCTAGTGATGGGCCATATGAATCTATGTCTTCTTCCAAAGAAGCTTCAGCGCTCCCCCCTCAACACGGTTCTACTGCTTCACGACCATCGTCCCGAACAAGCATCAGGCCAGCACAAAAACTTGCACCGGCCCCAATATCACAAAGCGAAATAGAGCATTTAATTAACTCAATTCCCGCTAGCGATCCAATCATACCGCCTCAAGGCTTCCTGCACCATACCAACTCCTGGTCTGGTCCAATGAGTGATTTGCCCTCGGCTGAGACCCCGTCATCGCATGTCGTCGAAGATGGCAAAGGACGAAGTGGAGCGGGTGCTCGGAGAGTACGGCAAGTTCAAGCCCGACTTGAAAATTGCATTAGGGAAGGCCAAGTACCTCCTTATTGCAACAACTGCGGTGCTATTGAGACACCTACCTGGAGGAGAGCTTGGTCTAAAGACTACAAAGGTAGCGAACAGGAAGCAAATGACTTTCTCAAAGACTCTATGTTTCTTTTCTGGACTTCTTTAGAAAGAGACGACGAGGAAAAGATCACAAAATTCAGGTTATACAAGAAAACACTTGTGGATACAGATAAAGACTTTGACCAAATTCTTCTCTGCAATCGTGAGTATATGCATGATTAAGTCTTGATATTGTGCTAACAGAACCTAGCTTGTGGTCTATGGCTCCAAAAGTTCAAATGCATGCGCCCAGAAAACAGGTGGAACAAGCAACCAGCGAAGGATAAACGCAAGCGGTCAGCTCGTACCCGCAAAGGCCCCCTGACGGGTGGCGTGTCCTCATCCACCAGAAGCCGAAGTAAATCTCAGATGAATTTACCATCTGAGTCGTCTCCAGCTCGTACAGATAGCTCCTCACCGGCAGGTGACAATGGTTCGCAAGCTGGAGAAGATGACGACGCCACTCCTGCGGTTGAAAATGACAACGAAAATACTAGTTACGGCGATGAATTAGAACATCCAGCCAAGCGCATTCGAGCCAGTAGCGCGGAACCAACACGCTCATCAGGCACTCTGGAGAGTCGTTGGGATGAAAACGCAGCCATGGAAGCACTCAAAAGGGCGATCCAATCAAGTCCGGCGCGCAACCTCGATACCCAGAAATTAAAACTGAATGATGAAAACCTCACCCCGAAGCCTGTGAGAAGAGCTTTATTCCCGCATAATCATGATGGTCCTTTGAAAACTTTGGGTGAGTCCCTATTGAATAGTCCGCGCAGAAGTCCTCGCGTTGCATCACGAGGTTCTGAGAAGCCAGTAGCAGACAAAGAAAACAACCCATCTGCTACTAATCACAATCTGGACGACCTGTTTGAAAGTCCATCCTTCGACTTTACTCTACGCACTACTCCTACTCCTAAACGACGCACACCCCGGACCAACGAACGGAGATTATCACTTCCTTTCTGCTCTCCCAGCACAAGCAAAGCTAGGAATGTCGCAGTCGCCCGGTCGCCAAGTACAGCGAAATCTGGAGAACCACGCTCGATCACTGAAAATGGAGCATCTCCTAACGGCACTGCGAACACATTCACTGGCGTGGATGATGGCTTGTTTGATCCATGGCAATCTCTGCCTCAGTCAGACATGTATATACCGTTTTCCGATTGGTCCCCAACGGCTGTGAACGGCGGTTCCATACTACAATTCCCAGACGGGTTCAATGATGACGAAGCCCTCATCAACGCCATACTCTCCGAATCAGAGCTCCATAAAGCGACTGATGTGAACGAACAATTTCAAGGCGGTGCCACTTCAACGAATGCAACCTTACCCGAGTCTGGAAATAGCAATATCAGCGAGGCTCATACAAGCGAGGCACAGGCTGGCGTTGCCTCCAACTAAAAAAAAACATTATTAATTCTCAACGAAACGAATCCCACGGCCACTGTTCATATGTCATTTTAATTGTTAAACAAGCGAAGGTGTTTGGGTTTTTTGCCTTTTTTTTGCCTTATCTTTTCATTCAAGTGCAAAAGGAGTTAGACTGTCGAGTCAGTTGTATCTCTTAAAATATCATGGCGCATGGCGAATTCTTATAGAAAGGTGTCGATTTACGATTTTATGAGCTGCATTAGTTAGATAGCATGTCGGAATGGATTGAACTTTCGATCGAGCAAAACCCGCTTCCTGAATTGTTTCTTAAAGCCTTCTAATGTAGTACTATGACCGAGAGAGATAGTATAAAATTCCAGGTTCATCTAAATTGCCAGCACGGCATAACAGATAAGGTAACTTGAGAATCAGACCCAGTGCAGAAAGAAATTGAACGCCAAACCGAACCAAGCCATTGCTCGCAGTAGGTTGATTCACTTTTTCTCATAATTAATAATCCCAAACACTATTTACATTCAATCGTTCAGTTATCCGCGTCGTAAAATATTTCCTTGTATCGGTGCGTGACATCGACCAGTTGCTCGTAAATCTTGTAGTCTGGTAATCTAGTCAGCAAGGACTTACACACCAAAAAAGACACATTTGATTTTGTAATAACTTACCAAAGTCTGAAGGGCTTTCCCAGTCTACCGTTCCCAGCACATTGATCCCCAAGCCCTATATATTCGTAAGCCTCATTATCACAGAGCATGTTTTGTTTCGTTGTTTGTTTCTTACCTGGCCTCCATCCAACTGAACGACTTTGCCCACAATCTCAAATAATTTACCCATCTGTAGATGCGAATCCGGCTGGAGCAATAATGTCACATCGCCGTGATTGCCGCATGTCACAACTGCTGAATCGCCGCGGAGTGCGGTTACAGTGCCGAGAATCCGGACAGTATTAATCCGCTGGTGGCCACCAGACGATGGGTGGAATGCTTGGAGATGCGATGGAAGAACGCGCGGCGTCTGTAGGGACATGATTGTAGATGTTATATGTTGTATCTTCTCTTCGCGGAGTTTCTTCGGTTATTCGAGTATGCGGAGAATCGTGGGTTCGAAGGTGAGGTTTCTGATAGCGATTATGCACTAAAGCAAGGCATAGAGATTCACGTCTCTTTCTTCCTTTTGACACCTTTTGCGAAAAGATGACAGTTGAATTGTTTGGCAGAAGGGAGACGTCAAAAGAAGCTCTGGCTGGATCGCGGGGTTAGTCGCGTGCCGCGACGCGAAGTCACATGACCTAGCTAGCCAAAAATTACCAGCTGCGGCATCCAGAAAAAGTGGTCAAAGCTCCATCAAAATCAATCATTCAAGATACCCAACGAATTGACGCTCTGATTGAGAATCGCAAACTGCGCATGACATCCATATAAATACATAAAGAAGCCTACTCTCCTCCGATCATTTACACTACGACGTCTTAAGATCTAATCCCGCGCTGGTCGCGGCTCCGTCGATATGCCTCCGCAATTTCCATCTTACCACCGCGGCATGACCGCAAATCCTCTCAAGCCCGTCAAACGATATCGTCCAGGTAAAGCGGTTGCCGAGGAACAGTCTTCAGAGGAGGAAGAGGACGATGAAGAAATTGCGCAAGAAGAAGAGCGACGGAAACAGGAAGAAGCCAAGCGTCGGCAAAAGCAAGCACGACCAGCTCCGAAGGCGACTTCCTTTCCCGGTTCAGCGGCTGGGAAAATTGCAAAGGGCGTTAAAGATGTGACACTAGATGAGGATGAAGAGGGATTTGTCACTGAGGAAGAAGAAGAGGAAGAAGAGGAAGAGGCCCCCACGGTACCCAAGCCCAGCATAGCTCAGAAACCAGCTCCCGCTGCTCAACCCACTGCGGCAGACGAAGAATCTGAAGAGGAAGAGGAAGATGAGGAGGAATCATCCGAAGAGGAGAGTTCAGAAGATGAAGCACCAAGGAGAGTCCTCCTTCGGCCGACATTCATTAAAAAGGACAAAAGAAAAGGGAATGAACAAAACGGCGACCAACCCTCTTCTGCACCAGGGATCACCAACACTGCAGCAGAGTCTGAGGCTCGACAAGCTCAGCGACAGGAAAAAGCAGACTTCTTGGTGCGCGATCAGCTAGAAAAGACAGCTATGGCGCGGCTCGCAGGAAAGAAAGCATGGGACGAAGATGAAAATGTCGCGGCCGAGGAAGAAGCTCTCGACGATCGCGATGGGCTGGACCCTGAAGCCGAATATGCAGCATGGAAACTACGGGAACTGAAACGTGTCAAGAGACAGCGCGAAGTCATTGAAACGGCAGAAAAGGAACGCGAGGAGATTGAACGACGACGAAATCTTAACCCAGAAGAGCGCGAGCGCGAAGACCAAGAATTCATTCAAAAGCAGAAAGAAGAAAAGGAGGCCAGTCGCGGTCAAACCGGGTACATGCAACGATACTTCCATAAGGGAGCGTTCTTCCGAGATGATCTTGAACGCGAAGGATTGGACAAGAGAAATATCATGGGTGCTCGGTTCGCAGATGAAACGAATCGTGAAATTCTACCCGAATACATGCAAATCCGAGACATGACTAAATTGGGAAAGAAAGGCCGAACAAAATACAGAGACCTTCGCTCTGAAGACACAGGGCGATGGGGCGATGGCTTCGACAGGCCACGACGTCCTCGTGATGACAAATTGATGAACGTTACCGATGAACGATTCTTGCCGGACAGCGGGGGTCGTGGAGATCACGGCCATGAAAGAGGCGCGGCAGCAACAGGGGCCAATTCGAGCACTGTTAGAGAAGATCGTCGTCGACGTCGATCGTACTCAAGGCCCAGATCTAGATCACGCTCATATTCTCCCAGGAGAAGAGATTATAAGAGAGATAGTGGCGACCGCCCCCGAGACGGAAGCAGGCAAAGAGACCGGTATAGAGACGATTATAGAGACGATCGAGATAGGAAAGACCAGCGGAAACGAAGCCATTCTCCGTATGAGGATCGAGACAAACGTCGTCGAACGGAGAGTGACAGGTAGCGCTATTTCGTTTACTCGTTTGTTGTCTTTTATCGCAGTTTATCGCTGCCTGCTCGCTTTTTATACCTGGAATTGGGTCGTATATGGCGCTAGATTTGGTTATGATCATGGCATAAAAGGATGGTGATATGTATAATATCATGTCTATTCTAGCATAAGCATTGTTGAATATGTCAAATACTACGCAAGTATCTACATGAAGTAATTGAACAGGATATGGCTGCATCCATTCTTAATATGCCTACTCATTTTGACATATTATGTATTCGAAATGCCAATACTGATACCTAGGTAGTAGGACATATGTATAAGTAGAAGACACTGAAAGCAAGAAGCTAATAGCAACAGAAATTTAAAAAGAACCTATAAACCTGCTTCGCCGTGAACTCCCATGTTATCTAATCTCCACCCATAAGTGAATCGCAAAGAACACTTTATTTAACACCAGCACGCTCCAGGACATTCTCCCTCTCCATAACCGACTCGCCAAATCGAACCAAAAACACCGTTCTCCCAGGCCACATTTCAGTGCCTTGGTTGTGCGCCGTGACCTTAGCCTCGAATCCGCATCCGTCACAAACACCTTCAATAATACCGGCAACGAACGCAGCGCAGTTGAGCATACTCATCTCCTTAGGGACGCTGATATAGCTGTTGACAAGCGGGTCGTTATCGGTAATCATATATTCGTTGGGTGTGTCGGGGGATACGGAATGTTCGAGCGCATCAGCGGGACGTTGGAAGAGGAGGCGCCACAGTGGACCGTGGATTAGGTGGAGTAGTGGTAATATGCGAAGAGGACGATTGGGTGGTGAAGAGGATGTAGAGGATGATGAGAGGGCTGAGGAGGATGTGCTTGATATAGAGCGGTAGAAGAGGAGGTCCAGCAGGCGTAGCCCGAGTGGATAGCCTTGTTCGTTTAATCTGTATATTATTTCTCGTTAGAAATGCACCTTCGAGGGAGTCTGGCTTGTTTTTCTGTCCATGACAGAGTTGAGGGAAGCAAATACCGTTTCTCAAGATCTTGAATGCCAGTAACTCTCCGCTGCGCATATATCACCATCTCCGCGAATAGAAAAGCAAACGATGCCCGGCTTAGATCCGCCTTCTGGCTTCTGTTGAGATGCCGGTCATATATTGTCTTGCGATTGGATGGTACTCGAAGACCGCCTGGTTGTGATTGAATGAGTTGGCTTTGGCGTAATGAGGATGGTGCTGGTTGCTGCTGTTGTTGGTCTTGATATTGCGATGCCTTCTCCGTGGCTACACTGCTCGTTGACATTGTGGACTGCCGTCTTGCGGGAGCCGCCATTGTTGATTCGTTTCTTCTTATTCAACTTGTATGATCCTCGACGTATGATCTGGTAGGTGTTTCGATATGTACGTGTACTCCGTGTATTGAATTGGCAACCAAATGCGGAGTTGCAGCCTGTCGTCGCTGACGAGTTCCGTTGCGGTGCTGCACGAGAAAGATAATCGCGGCAATTAGATCAGATCGTAGTATGACATGCAAATCACGGCGTTTATTCAAGGGTCGAATAGAAAGAAGACAATGCCAGTTGCTTGACTTCGTATGGTTCGCGGGACAGATGGATGCTCTATCGCCGGCGGCTCGTCCTGACTATTTACGGTGGAGCAAGCGATCCGCACACGCAGAAGTCCGATGTTCGATGGACTGTTAACAGGAACAAGTTAACAGCAGACTCTACGACGAACTTCGCTGTATTTTGCAGAGCAATTGATTTACAATATTACAAAAAAAAAATGTAGAAAGAGAATTGTGCTAAAATCAATATCATTTGATATGCTAAGGCTAAGAAAACTATCGAAAGTCTCTGCTGTCACGGCCATGACAGAAAATTTTAGACCCTTCTTCACTCATATATGAAAAGAGAATATATCCTCGACATAGACCGAGACGAGACCGAGACGTGACAGCCAGGTCACCCTTTCAACGACGAAGCCGACGGTCTACTGCAACACACTACACTATCTTCAAGCAAGTTAGCCCAGCACTTTCAAAAACTGAACAACGATATGCAACAGCAAGAGAATAAAATAATCAGACATCCAAGGAAGAATTGCGCACATAGCACGTCTATGGAATGGGTTCACGGCGACGGCTAGCGTGAAAACTGCGAATGTGGAAAAATGTTTCATCATACAAAAGGGCTTGGGGTAGACAGTAAAGAATTAAATAGCAAACATACCTATTCAGTTGCAAGCATAGTTGGGCGATTGCAATGTCGAGTGTTGAATTTGTTGACGATGGAGATGGAGGAAGAAAAGATAATTTTTTTTCGCGGCGGAAGGCGCTTTTTATAGCTTGGCCAGCGGGTGCGCCGCCTTACCCTTTTCGGCCGCTTCTCTCTTTTGGCTCCACTCGCAAAGAAAATTCTAGAGACATTTATTTTTTATATTTCATAATTATTTATGCTTTTATTCTCTCAGGAGTATATATATCATATTATAATATGGTTTAAATTCAACAGTTCCTTTCGGGAACCCTGCTGACCAGCGGCCCTGAATAGTATATACATACTTCCCAGCGGAGAATATGTTCTCGAGACAGAGCCAACCGATATATTTTTTGCTATGTAGATGACATCTCTTTGCTAAACGCCTTTTGCCGCTGTCTCGTGTTCCAATTCAAGGTCTTGGATATGCTCCCCACCCAGCCCTCACTTCGTCGCCCAGCAGGCATCACATTCGCAAATGGGTACCGAGAAGCCGACACCGTCACGTAGTCACCAGGATGCAGCTCGACCCTGAAACATCGAATACGAATGCCGGGTTAGCTCTTTAACTTGAAATGTATCATAAAGACTGGCTCTTACCTCTCTCGTCCATCAAAACTAGCCCACGAGGTCGTGCGGGCATCGTACGGCACTCCCATGCGCAAAACGATAGTGTCTGGTAGAATGATGGGCCTGAATGATAGCGTATGCGCACAGATGGCCGTGACTAAAATGACAGGATTCTCTGGGTGAGACAAAGCTCCACCAGCTGCAAGATTGTAGGCAGTTGAACCGGTGGGCGTGGATATACAAATGCCATCTGCCAAAACAGTTGTGAAATGCTCGTCGTCCCCAAACAATTCAATCGTTGACATTGCTATAAATTTTCCTTTGAGTCAGAAAAAAAGGGAAAGCTTCAACATATGGGAGACATGAGGGAATACGTACTAGGGTTCGGTCCTCTGTCCACCACAATATCGTTTAAGATTTGAAATACCTTGTCTGGCACATGCGTCATTGTATCACCAATCTCTTCACCTACCAGTTCCTCAACGAGATCCTTTTTAACAATATTACCCTCAGAGTCGACTGCTGACTTCCTTCGAGGGTTGCTCCTCATGACTGTACATTCAAACCTCAGCCTCAAACTGATAGCAACGCCATTTCTAAAGGACTTGGTGACCGTGTCTTGATAATTAGCAAAGTCGAATTTTGTCAAAAACCCAAGGGAGCCAAGACTGAATGATAGCACGGGAGGAACAATACGCTGAAATAACCAGCTAGTGTAAAGAACTGTGCCGTCTCCTCCCAGGGTAATCACGAAGTCGAATTTCTGTGGACGATCTGCTGCAACCCGACTATCCCAATACTTGAGACGATCACCCGCGGACGGCTCGTCGGCCTCATCGACTAAACGTGCACCGTTGAAATAGTGGTGGTGTTCCAAAGGCCGCTCGACGTAGACAGTGTACAGCGCATCTCTATCCTTGGAAAGGAGCCATTGGGTAAGCTCTCTCGTCAACTTTATACACGTTTCGTCGTGCGCCTTGGTCACCACAAAGACCGACTTGACCGTCAACTTGAGCTTGATGCCGCCCAGCCGTTTCGACAATTTGCGCACATTCCACGCCATGTCTGACAGTTGCCTTTTCGTTAAATGCCGCGAATGCACCACCGCTGGCGCGCTTTGGTCGGGAAGACGGCTGGCATAATCGACAACACCCACTCTGTCATATTCTCTCAATTCACTGCCTTGGCTTGAGGGTTCAAATTCCATTGGTCTCCTGGCAATCTCGTCCTCTTCGTTGTCTTCTTCGTATGGTATGTTCCAGTCCCCATTCAGAAGCGAGTGCACAAAGCAGGCAGTGTTTTTGTCGTGCGATTCGGACCTGCGACGGCGAATCCTCGGGTCATCAGATGCGACAAGCGATGACTTGCGACGGTGATCGCTGTCGGGACCGAAGACGATCTGCATATGCACACCCAGTTAACTTATCAGGCTGCATGATATTTTAAAAATGCCTTTAAGTAAAGTTAGCTCACCTCGACATGATTATGGGTGTCTGCATCACTGCCTAGCTCTCCACGAGTCTATTCCGTCGGGGTTCGTGTTAGTACATCCTGTCCAATGCCTCGCTTTCTTTCGCACGCTATGTCGGGGCAGGGTAGAATAGGAATAAGAAACACACAAAATCTTCAATGGCTATTTGCGGTTCACCGTTTTGCTGGGCCATTGTGAGCTGTTTGCTTCAGTCTTGACTTGGATGCCTGGTCTTCCTGCGTTCGACGCCATCCATCGATGATGTCAGCCCCCGCTATCGTCACGTGTTGATAAGAGACCTAAGCTCTCTCTTTCCAAATTTATTTCAATTTTGCGAGTGATAGCTGCTAATATGTATGAATCATCAGGGTGTAATGTATTTCTAATGGCATTTCACAACAATGCCCCCCTGGGCATACTATTCAATCATACCTAGGCACGCTGTAGGATATATATCTAAGAAAATTCATGAGCATCTCTCGGGTCAGTCACTATTCTTATAGATTTTTAATAACAAGATTAATGTCGAAGGTCAGTCGCAATTCGAAATTTGTCAGCTCCATCTGATGAAACAGCTTCGTCATTTTGGTTCACGTCAGTTGCATTGTGGACAAGAATGCGGGTCTCTATAATCCGAGTCTTGAAGGACTGTCCGTTAGTGGAAGGAAAACAATGGGATGATTGTGGCCATGGGTTTCTGAGGGTCAATTACATGTTTGTATGCAGGAGGTTGCCAGGCTTGCGGATAGCCAGCATTATTAGACAAGTCACAAAGGCAGTTGATGAAACTCCGTTTGATTGAAGCAGTTACAATTAATGTATTGGAAAGTTCCATACAAACATACGATGCATTCAGTCAGCCTGTGAAAGAAAACCGGATTGGACAAATACACTACTATTGGTCCTACCTCAGCTCTTTATCTCTGACAATAAAGAATAGCTGTGGAGAAAGGACCTTTCCGACAAAAGTATCAAGATATCTCAAAAAGGACACTAATGAACCCGTTCCTCTTTGATTAAATGCGGAGTTCCTACATAAGGAAACCTAGGTTCAAAGACAAATATACAACTATAAAGGCCCGAGGTCACATCCTACTTGGCCACAATCAAAACTCACATCCGTGAAAAACACTGTCAAACGCTACATTCAGGTATCTAGGTAAGTAAGTTGTTTATATTGTTGTGGACCTTTCCATAATATATACTGCTGCCCTGGGTTTCCCTGAAGTCTTTGGAGAATTCAAAGCCCATGTTATTGCATATCTTCAGCATTTGCTGTTCAACAAGATGGCACAGACAAGAGCTGATCCAACATGTAGGCTCAAATATCCAGCTCTCAGACCGACGAAGCTCCGACCGAAGAAGCTCAATCCGACGAAGTCCAGACCGACGACTCTAAAATCTACAGAATCAAGCATGAACCAGACAATCACAGTTGAAGATGTTGACACCCGCTGGCCCTATCGGGCAGGTTATCCCCGCCTCCTTCGCCCGTCTGTAATATCCGAACCCATCGTTGGCAAAGACGCCAATCCAATCATCGAAGCCAAATTCGAGGAGCTGAAGTCACGGATCGACGCGATTCTTGACGCTCACAATATTCCTCGTGGACCGAATTCTTCTACAGTGATGTATCGAGCACAAAAATGCGGCACTTCCATGCTACCACGCCTTATTGTCGACTGTATCTACGACAAAGACACAAGCGACAGTAAGATGTGGGCAAAAGCTGTGGCCGAAATCTATGCAGCAACGAAACTGGCGGTTGACGACGGGAAGGAGATTGGCATTGAACTCTTTGATTGGAGATATACCCAGAGTTCTCATATTTGTACGCCCCCCGACTCTGATAGTTGAGAATTGAAGGCAAACTGGGACCAAGGGCATGGGTATTGCCGGCAGATTCTTCAGCTGTTTGAGAACCGTCCTCCCATGTTTCAGGCTATGATACCCGTCGGCCGATGTGCAGCAGGTCAACGTGCGTATGAATGGACCACAGTTATTCTCTTCGACGCGATAAATGCGGAGGATGTTGCCTGGGATTTCCTGGAAGAACAAATGCGCACTCTACTCCCAGATAGTATTGGTATTGAGATTCCCCAACGAGCAGGCCCATTGTTCTGTAATGACGATATCGGAGTCGAGCAGCTGGAGTATGGAATCTCAGTTGATGAATACATCCGACCTCCTAGACCAGGTTGTGATATCAGTCAGCAGAACAAATCATCAGCAGGCACAATGGGTGGCTACGTTATTACGGAGGCAACGGATACCAAGAAGAGAACAACATTCGGGGTTACAAATGCGCATGTGGCACTTGCCAGTAAGTTTCAACCATTGCACACCACCTGGCCATTAAAGGTTGCTAATATTAAAACAATAGGCTACGAAGAAACGTCCTTCAATGTGCCAGCCGGTGAAGGCATCGGTATCCAGTCACCCTGCGAAAAGACCCGCACGAGAGATAAAACCAAGTTGCTCGATCGCGTCACACAGACCGAAGAAAGAATCCAGAGACAGAATGATATCATTGAGGCTGTGAAAGAAACAGACCCTAGTCACTCTCAAAAATTGGAAAATTCTCTGAAAACCGGCCAGTCACGACTTGCATCCCTGAAAAACGACCTACAGTTACCCGAAAGAGATCCATATATTGGATCAGTACACAAGGCAAAACTCGGCCATAGAGACTACACCACAACCTCATTGCAGACGAACAAACTCATCATGGACCTTGAATTGATAAGGATGGACTGTTTGGCAGATAAGAGGCCCCAGGAAATCTATTGGAAGGAGAACGGTGGAAACCCACCTATCTGGAAGAATACAACATGTAACTTTTGGGATGTGGATTCACTGGGGGACTCCCAGGATGCTGAGAAACACATCAAAGTCGTTGCAAAGCTATCCAGGTCTGGTTTTTATACCACCGGCATTGTAAGCGACTTCAAAGCCAAAACTTTCCCTTTTTACAAGAACGGCCAGCCAGCATCGCGAGAGGTAGATGCGTGGGTGATTACCTGCCCTCGGAAGCATGAAAGCGCGGGCGACTCTCCGTATTATCAGTACAGGGACGTCTACCCTTTTGCCCGGGCCGGCGATTCTGGCTCGTTTGTCATCGCTGCAGCAGGTTGGGAGTATGATGGCCATGATAACCAAGTCTCGATGCGATCTCAGGAAGATTTCTCGGATGATATCCATTCCGACGAGCCATTCATTGTCGGTTTGCTCTTTGGTGTATCTGACGATTGCGACGTGGCGTATTTCACTCCATTCGACGCGGTAAAATCAGAAATCGAATCTATGACAGGGGAAGAGGTGGTATGGCCACAAAAGCGGTCGGTGTAGCAGAATAAGTTGGGGGACAGCAGAGCGTGGAATTTGATTTATTTGCTACATTCAGCTATTAAATTGTGAACACTCGAGATCTGAATCAAAGCCAATATCGTGTATCTAATTTCCTAGTAAAGGTCCAGATAAATTAGATAGAGCGAAAACTCCTGATTTCTCAGAGGGTAGTGCTCAATGTTATCTGTTTTCTGTAGGCCTCAGAATGTTAAAACCGGTTGACCCTCACATAGTCCATCGTCATGAGAGCTCCATTCCCCGCTCTGCGATGTGAGTGATCCGTAAGCTGGGTTGTAATCTTACATTGTTGTCACAAGCGCTTAATTAGGGCAGCGTCGACTTAGCCCTAAGTCACCCTTCCTCGCCTTACCCCAAAGACTGCAACTAGTCCACTTCAAGGTTGAGAATTGATCAAAGTATTTGCGCAATCCAATATCTTATTTTTGATTTTCCCACCATCCTAGCACTTAATTCATTAATCTCTAAAACGCAAGCATAGTTAGACCATAGCCAATAGCAGTCAACTAAAACGACAGGCGGAGGCAGAGGTGAGATGAACTATGGCTTCATAAATTCAACCCGAGTTTCTAAGTTTAGAACTTATATTTTAGACGCTTGCCTGGATAGTCTTGTGGCTGCCATTCTTGCTCTACATACATTTGCGGCGCTCCTTCTAGATTCCCCAGTGTCCTTGCATCCTACGTCCGCATAAGTCTACCTCATGCTCTGGAGCCAGACCAATCTATCTAGCAGCCTTTGATCTGGAGTAATGGAAGAAGAAAGCATGACATGAGCATAAGCGCTGACCTCAAAGAGAATCAAGAACTAGTTCACCGGCCTTCCCTGGTTCCCAACTCAGGTTTCTATTCAATGGTAAATAAAGGTCCACGTCACTCTTAACGGCGATTGGAAAACTTTTATGGATGACAGTACATGTATTTATTTTACTTCCCGTTATATCCATCCACCCAAGTCTCCGGGTCCAGAGGATCATTCATCTCCCGGTACTTTACATCAAACCCATCCTCAAGCCTACCGCCATTCCTCTCCGGCAAAGCCCAATCTCGAATCCTGTCAAAATTCCTACAGGTGTGCGGAGTGGCGAACACGTTCTTCATGATTTGTGTCTCGTTGTCCCAAACCCATGTATACGGGGTTACGTCGACGTGGCACATAAGCGCTTGCCGAATTGATTCAATACAGTGGGCTACATGCCGCGGTCCGAATAGTAAATCTTCTTCGTGATCATTTACCATGCCTGGAGCGACACCTTTATAATAGTCTGGCCGAGCACTTTGTCGAATCATATTCTATCAACCATGGAATTAGATAGGTAACCAACACGATTATGATAATGATGGGGTTGTTTGGAGGCTTACCAGGCAATGTAGTTGATGAAAGACATCCAGCTCGACGATATATCGACGCTCAGAGTCATGAGGAAAGAGAAGTGTTTTGTTCGCGAGCTGAGAAGCTTGCTCTTTAGGGATAAGTTGATATAAACCTGTCCGAAATGATTAATTTCCGCCAGAAGCTGTTTCACTGTTTGCACCTACTAGGATACAGATTGTCCCAAGCTTCATCTAGCTCTGGCGAAGGCTCTCCGAAATATGGAGAGGGGTCTCCTTCATGTCCGGTACCGAAGTATCGAAATTCATACTCTATCAGATCTTCTACCGGACCTACGATTTTTTGTAAGTACATAAACCCAACCAACAAGTCTAAGAAAAACTCACTATAGATGCGCTGTGACGGGTCCACTTTGTGCGTCCGTTGCCCCCAATGTTGGACCCCAGTGTAAAAGCCAAGCAGAATGAGAAGAAACCATGGAAGTACTGTTCCCAAGAAGAAAAATGTTAGAGATCGGTGAGGTGTCACTGTCCGGTGATTTCTTGAGGTTTGAAACCACCTCGCCTCCTCGAAATCTAGCTTTCCACCTCCAACCAAGGGTTCTTCCACCTCGCGATCTTCCTCTGTGGCCATGGAGTGAAGAAATAAGCGACTGCCTTCAGATATCAAAAGTTCTTGTGAGGACGGCGCGGGAGTAATTAGGTCTTATTCAGACACCAGTTTTAAGTCAACTTTTAGGCAGATAAGCGGGATGACCGGAATGTCAAAGATATGTAGCTATCTTCTATCTCGTACGTACTTGATATTCATCCCAATGAGACACGACTACCTATCTCTCAATTTAGTCAGTTCCCACTCTTGTTATCGAAGTGCTCTGTTGATCAATCACATGCTCTATATAACCTATTTCATGGGTCTACCGATCACCCGCCGTTACCGATCACCCGTAATTCCCATACAAAATGGCCTTTTTGGCCCCCCTGCAAATTCTATAAATTTGTATATAAACTAAAAGCTGAAGAAATCTAACATATTAAACAACCCCTCCGTCTTGATAAGAACTCATGATTTGGTGGGATTGTATCCAATGTTACATCGCCCCTGGTACACTCCCTTTAGCGCTGACACTCGGCTTTCTACTAAGTAAATAGCTTAATTCCTGCCAACTAACCTTCCTTATAAGTACAAGTCAATATTTTTCATCATAGATTGGGCTCGTCATACCTACTGCAATTGAGGGGGAAAGCAGTTGTGGGAATGTTTTGTCCACAACATCTATGTATATATAAAGGCGGTGCCAGTACGAGATTTATCACAATAATAAAAATCAGATCATCTATTCCTCCAAACCTATCTGGAATAATCCTACATCCATCTTCAAGTATAAAATCAAAATGAGAACATCATCTCTAGCCCTCGTCTCCGGACTGTTCGCTGCCGCCGTCTCTGGTGCACCTGTCCCGGCCAGCGACACCGATCTAGTTGCTGCTCAAGGCCTCGCAGAGGAATGGATCAAGCGTGCCAGCGACACCGATCTAGTTGCTGCTCAAGGCCTCGCAGAGGAATGGATCAAGCGTGCCAGCGACACCGATCTAGTTGCTGCTCACGCTGTCGAAGTAGGCGGAGAGGAGTGGATCAAGCGTGCCAGCGACACTGATCTTGTTGCTGCTCAAGGCCTCGCAGAGGAATGGATCAAGCGTGCCAGCGACACTGATCTAGTTGCTGCTCAAGGCCTCGCAGAGGAATGGATCAAGCGTGCCAGCGACACCGATCTAGTTGCTGCTCACGCTGTCGAAGTAGGCGGAGAGGAATGGATCAAGCGTGCCAGCGACACCGATCTAGTTGCTGCTCACGCTGTCGAAGTAGGCGGAGAGGAATGGATCAAGCGTGCCAGCGACACTGATCTAGTTGCTGCTCAAGGCCTCGCAGAGGAATGGATCAAGCGTGCTAGCGACACCGATCTTGTTGCTGCTCATGCCGTTGAGGTGGGTGGAGAGGAATGGATTTAACAGTCTGAACCCCAAATTGGAAGAAAAATATGATACGGCCTGGGGATATGTTTTAAAGTTGGTAAAAGAAGGAAACAACCACTATTATCCATAAAATGAGTGCAGTGTATACGGGGTGTGCGAACTTGCAGGATGGTATAAATGAGGTCGAACTATGCTATCCAAAATGTCGGTGATATAATCGCCACCAAAAAGTTTTAGTACGATGCTAGGCAATCTGAATTACCGCCATTATTATTATAATCATTTATTCAAGTTTTACGCCTCTATCCAGCCTAATGGTTATGGGGGATACTGACTAGTTAGGCGCGCCGGGCCGAGGCATCGAGGCGAAAGCCCTCTTACGGCACGGAGAGAATGCCTATGATCTCGACGATCTGATCTTGAAGGTGATGGGCAGCCGAAATTCAAGTCGGCATACATAGTCACATGGGGGTATAGCATAGAAAATCTTGGGACCTGATCCTTCTTAAGCATCGTATGGTTTCGGACCTGGAACCCCTCCTCAACGCTTCTTGATTTATGACCATGGCAGTCTATCTCTAAGCTATGTTAAACGAGCGTCCTTTTATTTGGATCATAACATATTATTGTTCTTGTCTTGTTATGTGTATTGTTCATCTCATACTAACTATATCCTTGGTTGGAGCAATTCTACTCTGGTGGAAGATAGTCTAATCACTCTCTTTTCTCTATCCATGAGAAGGAATACACCATTTGTGATCCATGGATGGAAGGATCTTGCAGGATAGTCCACGGGTACTCAGTATGAAACAATATGTAACCACCATTCCGGGCTCTGCGATTCTCGCTGCTCAGGGAATGATCTGTGAGCTAGGTTCTAATAATATTCAGAAGGTTGCCATTATTCAATTTAGATACAATGTTGTCACAGGCTGGACTACGGTTGACACCTTAGATCTACGAATTGGGTGGCATTGTCTTAGCCCTAAGTCGCCATTCCCCGCGTTATGAAAAAGACCGCAACTATTCCAAATCGAGGTCGAGAATTGACCAAAAGCGGAATACCAACTCAGCAGGTCTGCTTTTAGAAAACGCTTGAAGGGCCGTTTAGATTTTTCTGACTCAAAGGATCCAGTATCTTTCATGTAAAAAGACACCCTAGATTTCTAGTGGTGGATTTGGGCCTCGATTGCCGATACTCCCTCAAACTTCAATACATGGCGTCCTTCCACTTCTGCTTTGGGAATCATTTGCCCAGAGATGAAAGCAACATAAATCACTACGTCGACTAGTATCTATCAACTATTGATTTCAACCCCGATTTGAAAATAGTAAGATGTATATCATGCTCCCTTTCTTAGTCTCAAAGGTAATCGCGCTACTCAAGACCGGTCATCGTCCTCAAAATGCTCGCCCCAAGAAGTCCGGAAATGATACGTGTTACCCACATCGGAAATCTCTTGAATCTCTTCAAGTGTGAGTTTAACACTCAAGGCCTGCGCATACTCATCAAGCCTTTCAGCTTTCGTGGTGGTTGTCACTGCAACGGTATTTTTCTGAATCAACCATGCCAGCAGAACAGCTACCACTGGCACATTGCCGTGGGCTTTTGCTATGCGAGCCAAGGGCTCTTGCAATGGACCCTCGGGAGTACGAAAGGCTGGGGTTAAGCCTTTGAAAGATCCGAGCTGAATGCCATTCTCGCGCAGCCATGGAATATATCCATTTGCGCGTTGTAGATACGGATGATACTCGAGCTGATTGATGACGGGAGGCTCCGATGCTCCTTTGAGTGTCGCCTCGATATCCAGACGTAGGTAATTACTGACCCCGATGGATTTTGCTTTGCCAGCATTTTTGATCTGCTCCATAGATTTCCAGGCGCGCAGGAAGTCGGCTTCCGATGTGGCAAAGAATGGAACGTGGATCAAGTACCTTTAGGGGATTATCAAAACAGGCTCGATAAAGGGACATAGAATGGAACACACAAATCAAAATAATCTAACTGCATTTTTTTCAGGCTCTGCTCGACAGCTGCGGGAATATCGTCAATGCCCTGAGCGACCTTGTTGGTAATGAAGAGCTTGTCACGAGATACGCCGGCCTCTTTGATGGCGATGCCAACTTCTTCCTCAGTTCCGTACATCTCGGAACAGTCCAGATGAATGAAACCCTTCTGGATGGCGGTTTTGCTTAACTGGACAAGACGAGAGTCAAAACTGGTGTCGCCGACCTCCTTGAACCATGCCGTGCCAGTGCCAAAAGCAAGCTACATGTTTCAGTTAGCCCCTCCACGATGCTATTTAGGTAAACTGACCAAAGGTATTTTGTTGCCATCCCGGAGTGTCAATAGTGGAATGTCCATGCTGCAAACAGGGCATCTGTTTATCCTGGGGTCAGTCATGTTTGATGGCAACTCGGACACTGCGCTCATCATTGGCAACATGGGGGGTTTTATAGTTGCTTTTACTTGTCCAAACAAGCGAATTCACATGGATATCTGTTGGGAATATGGGGGATTCATTGACCGACTGCCCCACACTACTTCAAGCCACCACCGACAGTCAAAGAATACAAAATGACATGGGTTTGGAGTCAGGCTAAAATCACAGCCTTGCGAAGAGGGTCTTTTTAACTGGACGCTCTACTCCCATCAACCGGTGTGAAGAAAGTCTGCCTTGGGCGGCGAGTGAATTGCAAGAGCGAATCAGGGACTCAGGCAACTTATATTCCAAGTATCTGACAAGAAAATCATTACCTTGGGTTTGTCTGAAGAAATTCTCGTTTCTGGGCTAACTTGGAGAGTTACCATGGTTGAATTGGTAAATGATATGATATTTACTTGTGCTATTATATGATCTTGTTTATGTCGTCGTGTTGAGGGACCCCTATATACCGCGAACAAACACGATTTTCGCCCTTTTCTACTGGAATATTGAATAATTCACGGAGGATCAGAAGGTTAGATTTTCCCGAGCATAGAGTAGCTTTTTTATTTTGCATATCAACAGTAAAAAATTAACATCGATGTAAAAATACTAATGGCATGGCAGCCTGAGGTGTCGATTGTTGATAAGTCTATGCTAAAAGAAGGATAGCGCCATTTCTCAAGGGGAGGAAAGTGTCTCCTTCTGCTTCTTCCACCAACGACATTTCTTGAGCGATTGTCACCTAATGCTTGCAATGTCCACAATAGCCACAAGTTCTGGCCGAGCAGAGTGTGAAGTCTTGTTCTCCATCTTCGTCGTCATCCCAAGCGAGTGAAATGCCGCCGTCATTCGCTGTGTCTGAGCTCTCTGAGTTATCCTCATTAAATCCACTTGCGTCACCCAATACCTGGGCAAGATACAATGGCGATAAAGCCCTACCGGCATCTTGACACTGCGTCCTTAATTCCAAGACAGAACTCCCCTCTTCCCGGGTGATTTCCAATCTTCCAAGGTCCGAGCTTCGCACGAAGGTCACTATCATATTCAGCAGGTTTGCAAAATGCGTCAAAGCTGGCTGCTGTTTCTTCTCCCACGCCTTGATGTTCTCTCGCACATCGTGGATCTGGACGTCGCTAAACACCCCGGCAGTGTGGTAAGCGAGAACGAAGTTTGGAATCTGAGCAATCCATAATCGAGCCAATTCTTCCCCAATCGTGTCCTCCGTCTTCTTCCTGATCGATCGAGTCTTCAGGTCAAAAACTGCAGACTGTGGAATACGATTGCCTGCCTCTGTTACGTCTAGAGGTTGTGATATTTCGCCCGTGACTCCTGTGGGGTTTGTGAGAGTAGTTTCCTTGATGGACAAGATGAGGTCGTCCTCTGACAGGCCTTTATTATCCTCCAGGCCGTCGTTTGCACCTTTCTTTTTCTCCGTGGGTGCTAGCTGTGGCAGATAACCATCTGCCTCGAAGCGTACAAGAACTTTGAGACCTGCAAAATCATATTTCATAATGCGTTGGTGGGATTCAGAGCCCTTGACTGCCACGGACCATGTTGTATATGCTTCTGGGAAGGCATGGCCATAACCGTACACATTTGGAATCTTTTCTGTGGGTGAATTTTCTCTCCTCATGAAGAATACGGTGTTGCCGATGGCCTCGACGAGCATCCTGAAAGGCTGATCTTGTCCCCGCACAAAACGTAACAGATTTCCAAGAGTACTTCCACAGGCAATGATGTCAACGTCTTGAAAACGGAAACCTGGATTCTCCGCGAGAACTGCCTGTATCATCGGTTGGAGAGGGAACTTTGGATACCGAGCAGCATTTTTATCTCGAAAATACTCCCCCGAATCATTCTGCAGCTGAGTTGGCGTTGAGAGTGGAGTCCAAGCTGGTGGCTCGCCTGTTGATTGTAACCCCGTTAGCAGAAGTTTGGGACGTGGTGAGAATATCCTTACCTGGGACAAGAACACGATTCTCTTTTCGATTCAGCCAGTTGTACGACGCCAAGTATTGGCTTTCAGTAATTGAGGCCGTATCTTTATTATCAAATTTTGAGTCTTGAAGATCATTCTGATGAATTGTTGCGAGAACTTCTCCCATCGGTGGTGGAGGACTCTGGTGCACGGCCTTTTGTTGTCTCCATGGCCTCTTAGTAGCTGTTTGACGATATCCACGACTACCCCCACTGCTCTGGGAAGCATGAGACATAGTGCCGTGAAGCATTATGTAGTGATGCGTTGAAGTGAAGTGACCAACAATGAAAATTGGAGTAGAATGTGGACAAAGGGTGTGCAGCAGAGCAGTTCAGTTCTAAATTCCGGCGTTTGTTGCTTGCGTGGAGAAGCAAGGCAGCACTTTTAGGAGTAGCCTGATGTCCTTCTTTATGCGGCCTTGTTGCTTATCTCCTCGCAGCCTAACAAAGCCCCCAGGGATTCTGTCGTCATTTACGCCTTGTCGAGCGGGGTTGAAAGTGGCATAGTCTTTTTTCTTTTTCTTTTTCTTTTGAAGATACATGTTTTTGACCGGATATCTCCGATTAAAATTCTATGTATAAAAGTCTACGTTTCTCTCCACGCCCTTTTACTATTTTCTTTTTTCCCCGCCCTCTTTTGCGCCTCACCATCGAGGTACTATTCCACAATGTCTGGAAATAAAGCCCGATCAGATCGCCTAGCAAAGTTCCTAGCAGGTGTAATTTCTGGCAAAACCAAAGTCGAAAGTTCCAACGACTTCAAACGGTTTTTGGAGGCAACTTTGGATCAAGATGATCCCTGCCGTCTAGTTGAGCGACTTATTGCCAGTCAGAGCGCCTTGGGTGCTATTAGGGGAGGGTTGCGTTCTGATATCGCACCAGAGTTCATCAATCAGTACACAGTCAAGTTCTTGAAATTCTTGAGAAACCCTGGAATCAAGCATCTATGCAATGGAAAGTTTCTTGAACAACTATTGGCTATCATCCTTGAGCCACGGACACTGTGGAATGCATTCATCGAGGCACTGAAATCCCGAAAATTAGATGAAGAGGCAGTCTACTCGTTCTACTGGATGATGGTAGAATTGCTTTCATTGCCCTACTCGAGTGGGCTAGATGTGACCGCTGATGCTCAGGCACTTATGAATGAAGGATCAATCTTTCTCTCTACAAATATCGAGCTGCGTAACCTCGGGAATAAGATCAAGTACCTGCTAGAAATGAAGTCTTCCGCTACCACAGTCAACACATCGACATACACCGCCGGGGGTCGTCATGATAATGATTTTTCGGATTTCCGCAGAATAGCCGTTCTTCCCACCGCTGATGAATTTGGCTGTACGGAAAAACCATTCTATCGCCGTACCGAGGAGATCTTAGAGCTCGATGGAGACCAACGGGTGGCAGCTCACGTTGACAACCAGTTTCGTCTTCTGCGAGAGGATATGCTGTCGGAGTTGAGAGATGACGTTCAAGTCGCAAAAGGGCAAAAGCAAGCACGTCGATCTGCCCTTCGCCTCCGGGGTCTCTCAGTTGCTTCCTTGTCCAGCAGCAATGATAAAAAAAGGGGGCTCCAACCATGTACCCTTGGCGTTCATTGTCGATCGGGCTTGGATAACTTCCAACGACTTTCGAAAGAAGAACGAAAACTTTACTTGAACGATAATCGAAACTTTTTGAAACACCAAGCTTTCGGGTGTCTGGTCCGTGGAGCGGATATTGTGGCCTTTGCCACTATAGAAAGGGACATTGACAAGCTGATCCTGGACTCGCCTGTGATCAAGCTGCGCATTACCGGAGATGAAGCTCTTCAAAAAGCTCTTCTGTACCTGAAGCTTTACAATGACGTGGACTTTCTTCTAGTTGAGGCTCCTATTTTTGCTTACCAGCCGATCTTGAAATGTCTTCAAGAGAAACTAGATTTTCCTCTTATAGAAGAGTTGTTTTTGTACAGAAGTGACCGGTCACTAAGCGAGTCTGATTTGATTTCGGCAGACTTGATCAACAATCTGAAAGAAAAGGGCGACGGTAATATCCAGAGCTTTCTGAAAACGTCCAAAGGGGTGAAGCTAGACCCCTCCCAGCTCGAATCCCTACTGGCTGGTCTAACCCAGAGAGTCAGTTTAATTCAGGGACCACCTGGTATGATAACCTGGAGCCCCCTCCCCTCATACAAGATGTTGAAGGAATTAGTGTAACTGACAGCATTTATGGCTCGTAGGTACTGGAAAGTCTTTCATCGGCGCCCTCCTAGCCAAGGTGCTCCATGATAATACAAGAGAGAAAATCCTCGTGATGTGTTATACCAACCACGCTCTGGATCAGTTCTTGGAAGATTTCCTTGATATTGGTATCAATCCTTCCGCCATCGTGAGATTGGGTTCCAAGTCGTCGACACGTACTCAAGCACTCAAATTGTCAGAGCAGAGATTGTCCTACAGAAGATCTCAAGACTCGTGGAGAATAATTAACAGCCTAGAAAGCGAAGCCTCCGAACTTCAGGGTAACTTGGATGAAAAGTTCAATGTTTACCAAAACCGAAAGAATGATGATGACATGATTATGGAATATCTTGAATTTGAGGAACCTGAATTCTACGAAGCGCTTACAGTGCCGGAGAATGACGAAGGCATGATTACAGTCGGCCGTGGCGGAAGTGAAATCCAGAAGGACTATCTCTACAAAAGATGGATACATGGCCAGACCGCTGGAATTTTCCAGATGTTGCTTCCTAAGACTTGTCACGCTGTGTGGGACATGAATAAGGACCTGCGACAAGAAAAGTATCGCACTTGGAAACGGATTTTATTGGATGAACAATGCGCAGCAATGAAGACAAACGCATCTCAACTCGATAGATGCTACGATAAATGGAATAGCATCTGGAATCAGAGAGATGAGAAAATTCTGGCATCCAAGCGCATTATAGGCTGCACTACCACAGCAGCCGCGATGTATTCCGACCTGCTTCGTAATGTAGCGCCCGGAATAATTCTCCTCGAGGAGGCCGGAGAGATCCTTGAATCCCATGTTCTTACTGCATTGGCCCCGGAGACCAAGCAGATCGTGTTGATCGGAGATCACTTACAACTCCGGCCCAAGATCAACAACTACAGTTTAAGTATTGAGAAGGGAGATGGATATGATCTCAATGTTTCCCTTTTCGAGAGACTTATTGGTGCGGGATATCCGCATACGACCTTGTTGAAACAGCACAGAATGTGCCCTGAGATCTCAACACTGGTGCGCCACCTTACTTATCCTGACTTGGAAGACGACTCCAAGACAAAGAACCGCCCTCAACCACGAGGATTACAAGACAGAGTTGTTTTCTTTCAGCATGAGTATCCAGAAACCAGTTTCGCGCAAATAATGGATAGACGGGACGAAAATTCCACTCAAAGCAAGCAGAATGTGTTTGAAGCTGAGATTGTGCTGCAGATTGTGAAGTATCTTGGCCAGCAGGGTTATGGAACAGACAAATTGGTGGTTCTCACTCCGTACCTTGGCCAACTGCGTCTACTACAGACAATGCTAAGCAAACACAATGATCCGGTGCTGAACGATCTCGATTCCTATGATCTAGTCAAGGCTGGTCTTCTCTCCCAGGCTAGTGCTAACCACTCAAAGCGGAAGATCAAGCTTTCCACGATAGGTGCGTATTTGCAGTATTTTCCTTCTCGTGGGTATTAGTTCTAACAAGCAAATAGACAATTATCAGGGCGAAGAAAGTGATATCGTCATCGCGTCGTTGACAAGGAGTAATGGGAGCGGTGACATTGGCTTCATGAGCGCCCCTCAGCGTTTGAACGTTCTATTGTCGCGAGCGCGAGATGTCTTGATTATGGTTGGGAATTCTAATACTTTTATCTCGAGCCGAAAGGGACAAAAATGCTGGCGACCATTGGTTGATCAACTGAAGTCCAACGGACATCTTTACGACGGATTTCCCGTCTACTGTCAGCGACATCCGCAGAGGACTGCGGTTCTAAAAACAAAAGAGGACTTCGAAACCGAATGCCCGGACGGAGGCTGTCCTGCACCTTGGTAATATTCCATTGTGAACATTCATTCCAATACGAGAATGCTAACCTTCCGGTTTAGTGGTGTTAAATTGAACTGCGGAGTTCACGATTGCCCGTCTAGGTGCCATCAACTTGTTGATCATTCCAAGATGGTCTGCACAAAAATTATTGACTGGAATTGCTCGCGCGGACATCGTATTTCTCAGTCATGCTCCCAGGTCAAGGGATCATGCAGATTCTGTAACCAGGAGGATATTGCAAAAGAGCGCAAACGTCAGCGAGATCTCAAACTTGATGCGGAGCGGGACAGAAAGCAAAAACAATACACTCAAGAACTTATCGAGGCCCAAGAGGAAATTGCTCACTTGAAGCGTTTGCAGCGCGATAAATTCGAGGAAGAAGAGCGATCGAGAACGCTCAAGCAGCATTTGAATGAGATAGAGCGAATCAAGAATCCCCCTAAGGTGACTGATCCGCCCGTACAGGCCATGCCTGACACCGGAGCAAATCATGGGATTAAAGAAGTGGATACAAATCCAGTTCCTGGTAGAGAGGCCCCCCGAAATAACGATCAGAAACCCCTTGCTCAACAAGAAAAGACAACGCCTAAGCCCTCAGAGGCCAAAGATGAGTGGGAATATCAGAAAACGTTTCTCAATGCCCAGAGTCAAGAGATCGACTCAATGATGGAAATGATCGGACTTGAGACGGTCAAGGAGAAATTTGTCTCCATCAAGGACAAAGTGGACACTGCCTTGAGACAAAATATTGATCTCAAAGGAGAACGATTTGGGTCTGTGTTGCTGGGGAATCCGGGCACAGGAAAGACAACAGTGGCGCGTCTTTATGCAAACTTTCTTGCGTCCATGGGCATTACTCCAGGGAATGCTTTTGTTGAGACCACAGGGTCAAGATTGGCAAATGATGGCGTCTCGGGCTGTCAGAAGATCATTGACGGTATTCTGAATGCCGGTGGGGGGGCGCTCTTTATCGACGAGGCATATCAACTTGTGCAGGGGAGTAGTTTTGGCGGAACACAAGTCCTTGATTTCTTATTAGCGGAAGTTGAAAACCTTACAGGGAAGATGGTTTTCATTCTTGCAGGATATCAACGACCGATGGAGAAGTTCTTTGCGCATAATCCGGGCTTACCTAGTCGATTCCCACATGAATTGAAGTTCGACGACTACGATGACAATGAGCTATTGCAAATCCTGGAGTACAGGATTAAGAAGAAATATCAGAACCCGCCAATGAAGGTTGAAGGCGGCTTTGGAGGGCTCTATTGCCGTATTGTCGCTCGTCGTATTGGCCGAGGCCGTGGCCGTGAGGGCTTTGCCAACGCCAGAGCGGTTGAGAACGCGATGGCTAGAATTTCAGATCGACAATCTAGACGACTCAAGAGAGAGAGGCGAAGTCGAAGCTCCAAGGTTGACGATTTTCTTCTCACCAAAGAGGATCTCATCGGGCCAGAGCCGTCTCAAGCTCTGGGAAATTCATCCGCCTGGCAAAAGTTGAAGCAGATGATCGGACTGGAGTCGGTGAAAAATACAGTCAAGGCATTGCTGGACAGTGTTCAATACAACTACCAACGTGAACTTCAGGAGCAGTCATTGGTAGAATTCAGCTTGAATCGAGTCTTCTTAGGATCTCCCGGGACGGGCAAGACGACGGTTGCGAAGCTCTATGGACAGATCCTTGTTGACATTGGACTGTTATCTAATGGTGAAGGTATGTATATCATATTATCTCAACATGGGGTATTTCTGACTGTATAATTAGTGGTGGTGAAAAACCCTTCGGACTTTGTTGGCAGTGTCATGGGGGAATCCGAGAAAAATACGAAAGGCATTTTGGCATCCACGCTTGGAAAAGTCCTAGTTATCGATGAAGCATACGGCTTGTTTGCAGGTGGAACTTCTGACGGCACAGGTGCTAAGAGCGATCCATACAGAAGTGCCGTTGTCGATACCATCGTGGCAGAAGTCCAAAGCACACCCGGAGAGGATCGATGTGTTTTGTTACTTGGATACAAGGACCAAATGCAAAAGATGTTCCAGAATGTCAACCCTGGTCTCAGTCGACGATTCCCCATGGACCATGCGTTTGAATTCGAGGATTTCACAGAAGATGAGCTAGACAAGATTCTCACTCTGAAGTTGAAGCAGCAAGGATTCGGTATTACTTACAATGGCCGAAAGGTGGTCTTGGAGATGTTAGAACGAGCCCGCAATCGACCGCATTTTGGAAACGCTGGCGAGGTCGATATCTTGCTCAATTCTGCGAAGATGCACTACCAAAAACGTCTTTCCTCTAGCCAAGCGCTGATTGATGCGTCAAACTCCGTCTTTGATGCTGAGGATTTTGATGAAGACCACGATCGTGCAGAGCGTGATGATACAAATATTGCCATGCTATTTGAAGGTGTGGTGGGATGCGAGGAGATCATTTCAAAGCTGGAAGAGAATAGACAAATGGTCAAGAAGCTCAAACAAATGAAAATGAATCCTCGTGAGCAAGTGCCATTTAACTTTCTTTTCCGAGGTCCCCCGGGTACTGGCAAGACGAGCACGGCCAGAAAAATGGGCAAAGTTTACTACGACATGGGCTTGCTCGCTTCAGCAGAAGTGGTGGAAGCCTCAGCTACAGATTTGGTTGGTCAGTACATAGGACATACAGGCCCTAAAACACAGTCTCTCCTTGAAAAAGCGCTGGGGAAAGTCCTGTTCATTGATGAAGCATATCGCCTGGCCGATGGGCAATTTGCGAAAGAAGCAATGGACGAGCTTGTGGATTGCATCACTAAACCTCAGTTTGCACAACGCTTGATCATCATCCTAGCCGGCTACGACTCAGAAATTAATCAGCTGATGTCTACCAACCCGGGGCTTACCAGTCGATTCCCCGAATCTATCCAATTCAAGGCCTTTTCGCCTCCCGACTGCTTTGAATTGTTGCAAAAGTTATTTGCGAAGCAGAAGAAAGAGCTGAAAAACAAGGGACAGGCAGATATTGATTTGGCTGTGTTGGAATGTCCCAGCCATGATTTTAAAGAAGGCCTGTCCGAGAAATTTGACCGTCTGTCTAAGATGGATGGCTGGGCAAATGCACGAGATGTTGGCTCACTCGCAAAGGGCATATTCAAAAGGGCTATCGGCGCTTCCAACGGGAGAATCCTTGCGTTGACGGAAGAAATGGTGCTTGGAGAATTGGATTCCATGATCAAGGAGCGGTCAAGAAGAGAGAAAGTCCCACATAGACAGCATTCTCAAAATCTGGAAGGCTTGGTCCAGCAGCAGTTCGATGTTCCTATCCGTCAAGCCTCAAACCAGGCGCAATCAACAACTAAAACAGAAAAGAAGGAAGAAACTGCTGACACTAAGCAGTCTACGGATGTTGAGCCTCGCGATATTGGCGTCACGGATGAAGTATGGAGCCAACTCCAGCGAGACAAACTCGCCGCAGAAGCCCGGGAGAAAGAGTGGATGAGACTGAAATCGGAGGAAGAAGCTCAATCGAAGCACCTCCTCAAGCTGAAGCAAGACGAAGAGCGCGCAATCAACGAGCTGAAAGAAGCACAGCAGAAACAAGACGAGGAGGCCAGAGTACGCCTCGAACAAGCCCGCTTGAAACACGAGCTTGAACGACGACAGCAAGAGGCTATACTAGAGAAGATACGCAAGGAGAAAGAAGCTAGAGAAGAAGCTCGTCGGAAGGAACAAAAGGCACAGGAGAAATTGAGAAAGATGGGAGTCTGTGTGATGGGTTACCGGTGGATTAAGCAGAGTGGTGGGTATCGCTGCTCAGCTGGCGGTCACTGGGTGTCAGATGCACAACTGGAGTGATGCTCGCCACGTCGTCCCATTCGGGTATTATCTTAGATGTTCTAGTGTAAAGAAGTACATACATAGAACGCAATGAAATGTTCAAAACCCCTATCTACTGCTAATAACCTATATCAACCCGAGCTAGTTAATTGGCTCGGTAATATTCTTTCAAGCATAACAGTCCAATAATTAGGCGATTCGCGACACAGAGTCTGTATATAAGACACGGATCCTAGCAGCAGTCTCTCTTTCTGCCACGTAGCAGAGGTCAAGATATGTTCGAGCCACATATAGACGCCTTGGAGGTATGGGTTCTCTTTTATTGATGGTGTGCTCTTTGCCAAGTCAAGTCGTTTGGCCATTTCTTCGGTTAGGATGGTTAAAAAATGTTGATGCGAGTTTGAGATTGATTGTAGGGTTTGATCCCAGGTCGAGAATGATTTTTCCATGGATGTGTCGAATCTAGTCTCTATATTAGTCCACCATCTTTCAACAAAAGAAAGAGGGGGGTAACTCACTGCCTCTCCGTCGAAACGAGAAAGCCATCGTCCAGCAAAACCCGAGACAAAACCTGGGCCCCTTCGGGACTGCTCTTGCAAATCGACGACAGCGACTGCGCAAAAGGGAGATGTGTAGACCTGTTTTTCTTAGGGCCAGCAGAAGAATCCGGCTGCTGCTGCAAGACATGCTTAATGCGTATCCTCAAGTCGTCTTCCCCGGGGCCTGCCTCATGACGAACGAAAGGAGAATCGATTTTGGCCCAGTAGTAGCCCCACAACCACTCCAAGGCGCGGTTGGTGTAGTTCCTTAGCAGGACTAGAGAAGGCAGCTCGCGATGCGCGGCTTCATGGCGCAGTTCGACGAATGATAGTGGCAGGCCGATTGCTGAGGCGCGACTGAACATTGTGCCGCGCTGGACGCCGAGTTTTGTGTCTACCAGGCCGGTGACGAATCTTCATAACAGTAAGCATTTTATCTTTCAGATGTTAATGATAGTGCATACCTGGAAAAAGCAGCCGCGTAGGTCGCCCTGATGGCAAACACGGAGTTGCGCTCGGCGTCATCGTGCAGTATGGCATCTGTCAAGAGAGCGGTTGCTTCTACGGCGTGAGGGAGATGGCCGCGTAACTTCCATGCTTCGACCTAGATACATAATTAGCAATGTCTTTTTCATCTTTTGATAGGATACATACGATTTGACATGCATCAAGTCGTGAGTCCGGCGCAGAGGATGGCGAAGGGTAGAATTTGGACCGCACGTCCAACAGTTCCGTGACGTTCCTCCAGGGGGTGATTGTTATTTTCGGCATTACAGCTTCATATACTCCCCTCTCGTTGTCAATGAATAATTGAATATGTTTGATATCAACGCTATGACCAATCACATCAGCCATAAAAAATGGCAGCGTCCAAACTCAAAGAGGAAGTCGCGGAAAAAGTGTTCCTCCGACAGATTAGATGCCCTGTAATCCAGGCAGCACGGCCTACGGTCTAGACGCATGGACTGCCCCACCTGCCAGCCACACGACCAAAAAGGAAACAAAAAAGAGAGAAAAAAAAGGAAGGAAAAAAGCTTGGACCTCCATCTTGAATTGGCGCCCAATCAGCGTCGAGCATGCTAATTAACGACGGAATTGTCGGGATTTTTCCTCGTTTTTATGAGGGAATAATACGTTAATAATAAGCTAATACTAAGATAATGGATATTTATTATTCAATGCAATTCGATTCATTCGATTCAATTCAATGGAAAGTAAAAAACAGTTGTGGGGGTATCAAATACATGAAACAGCAAAAGACAAGAACTCCAGGCTATGCTCAATAGGTCTAAACCGGTGAAAAATAGAATAGTGGAAGAAGAAGAAAAGTAAAAAGGATTTTTTCACTCCTCGCCGTCTTCGTCGTCGGCATCTGCATCCGCGTCCTCGTCATCCTCGTCATCGGCTTCCGGAGCAGGCGTAAAAGTTTCTTCCAACTTGAGTCCCTTTCCTGTGCGGTGGCATGCAAAGTCGCCGCCGCCAAGTAGGGTACTGGTAAAAGAAAGCGGCTCGGGCTCGTCGTACAAGCCAAGGGCCACTAGATCGTCGCCTTTGGCGGTGTCGCGGGCAATGACGCCGCTGTGGCGAGAGTCTTGGGGGTATTGGTCTGGAGTTGGCGGCGCAGTCAGATCGTCGGCAGACGCCACGCTCTCATGGCCAAAATCGACCACTGCATCTGTCGAGGGGACCTGTTGTTGCATCCAGGGATAGGCTGACAGTGGTGTTCCGTCCATGCTGTACGTGGACCAGTCTGAAGGCTCGGAATACAGCATGTCTGAGGGCTCTACAGGCGTGTAAGCCTGAGGTCCAGAGGGTAGATAGTTGTATGATTCGTTATTAGATGCGAAGTAGTCGTTGGTTGAGAGTAAATCCCCGCTGATAGGGCATGTGATGGGCGTAGAAAGGCCATACATTGATGTCATTCCTTCGTTTTGCTCAGGGACAGAGACATCACGAAGCCACGAGGGGTGGCAGTTTGGCACATAGTATGGTGACTGTCTGTGAGATGGATGCCAGCTGGTAGGCCGTGACTGTTTTGGCTGTTGCTGCTGAAGCGAAACAGTGCTGGAGTTCTGGATTGAAAAGACATCGGTGTTGATGGGCAAGACCCGGGGGCCATGATAGGAGGTCATGGTCCGCGGGCGTGCATGTGAGTGAGGGCTGTTGCCAGCGCTGCTGGGCTTGGACACCCGTGACAGGGCCTTGCGGTAGTTTCTGGCGGGAGGCTCGTTGGCGAGGATCATATTCCAGTGCAGCGAGAGATACGAGTCCATGGTGAGCATGTTGTCGTGGAGACTCTAGGACAGCGTTGCAAGGAGTGGAAGGGAGAGAAGACAGGGCTGGGGGACGTTATGTATAAAGCAGGGAGAGGGGTAGGCAGAATGACTCGGCCGCGAATGGATGACGAGGGCCAGTCATGGTCGGTACGTATTAATGAATAATGAATTGAATGAAGGAAAAATAAGAAAAGTCAGATCTAACTTCTTCTTCTCAAACAGACTTCAACTAGAGACAATGGATGGATGCTCAGGCGGCGGTGGAGCAGCATAACATAACGGTCCAGGATGCATGCACAATCAAAAAGGAATGAATGGGGTGGATGATGACGAAGAATGACATGGAAACAAGGGCCGCTAGGCAGAGGAACACGAATCTGATTCATGTGCCATGACCCTTGTTTGGGGACTGGACCAAGGTTACTTTAGCCTTTGCTTAGTCTTGGTGAAGGCAGAAAATTGGATTTGCTCTTGGATTTGCTCGGCTTGGTTTTGCTGAGGCCGTTTGGAGCTCCGTAGTGGTGGGGGTATGGTACGGTAAGCCCAATACGCTGCACGCGAGGTCACAGCGCATACCGTACTATACGAGTTAATCTATTGGCAACTTAGCACGAACCTTAGGGGAGCCGTATTTCCGTCGCCACTCGATACCGTATTCATACCATACACAATACGTGGCCTTCCTCTTCCGGTGAATATCCCATCCATTGCATTCAGTATTTCAATTTCCACCGCCAATTTTCTTAGTTTTATTTTATTCTTAGACGATGACACCGACATACCAACCGTCTGTCATCCTGTGATCCTACATAGTACATCCATCCATCCAGTCAAGCAGGTGGAGCCCGAATACGAATGCTCCCTGCTCTCTCTTTGTATCTGATCGGCTAGAAGATCGTTGGCGTGCGCTCCGTAGGCCCGGCCGGATATTAGCCTTAATTATGAGCATTTATCGTTACTTTTCTGCTTACTACGGCGTTTCCTCTAGACTCTCAGTCCAACAGCACTATTTTAATGGTGCAGCCGATGCTGATAGTCTGGTGTGATGGCCCGGCAGAGACACATGCGCCGTCTCATATTACTTTTTATTGCTACGGAGTACCACCTCCTAATAATAAATAAGTAATAAAGAAATAAATATAAAAATGGCAAAAGCAACGAGGATCAAGTGCACAGAAAGCGCCGATACGCTGCAGGCTAGCGGATGCAGGATGTGACTGAGTCAAGTGAAGATGTCTGACCAGCCAATCAGCCATTACTAAGCAGTCTCGCAGCCTCGCAGCCTTGTCGGCTTTATCGTCAAATAAGAGTACGATGCACAGGAATAGAGACAAAGGCCGGGCAAGGCCTCCGATTGTATTGTGCTACGGATGTGATTATTCGGTTACGTATTCTCCCTCCTTAGTCGGCTCGCTATAGGGTACATACTACACACGCCGTCCTCGTCGTGTGTTCCAGAAGCCAGTTTTCATGTGGATACTACTTAGTCTTAGCACTTGGTCTTATGGAGGTTGAGAGTCCATATCTCGATACTAGATAGTGATACCAAGACACTAGGAGACTAATAGTAGATACGATGCTAACGACAGCCATTTGTGCCCCCACCAGTTGACATTGACAACCACGCGGTTCGCGTGTGACGAAATGGCGTCAATAGTCCACCGCCTACTCCGTAATCAGCAAGTTATATTTAATTTCTATCGCCTCCGTAGTCAATCTATGGAGTGCGTCGCAGAGCTTGGGGCAAGGATTTCACCCCGGCTCCTAGCCGTGTTGCCCGGACGGAGTACTCCGTGGGAGTCAATCCTATTCCTGTCCGAATCCTGACAGTACAGCACAATCCTCAGATCCAGATAAGATATGTACATATGCATGTGCGGCAGTTGCAATGATACGTTGATGATATACGACAGCCACTAACCGTAGTCAATAGGGAAGCAGCAAAAGTGTGTGTGCGGCCGGCGGTTAAAACAGAGTTGCGTATGACCATGGAGGGCGTTCTGATGTATCCATGGAATGGCCAGATGCATGCAGCAAGTCATGCAGAGATGTTACAGGTCAGGTCAGCTCAGTTGCTGTTGGCTGTTCAGTGTTGGGTAGCAAAATGAAACGACCGAGACGAGCGTTGCCTACCAACGATGCTCACCTCACTAATGCTTACCTGCAGCAGACTGAGTAATAATACTCCGTAACGACTCACGATCGTCGAGCCAGTGAGCTTTGATGTGTATAATTAAATTATAATGGAGTAAATTACGGGCACACCGCGACCGGCCTAGTAAATAGTATGATTATGTACTAAATACGGCTACCCACGGGGCATAAAGAAAGTTTTTGCTTTAGTCTAAAGTACATAGTGTTCAGCATTCAAATAAGAAACTAGGCGGCCTAATCCTGGCGGAGTGAGTGAGGGCGTGGAAGGATAAAAAATTATGGACTCACCGGATTCAGCTGGCCCCTGGTCCTGGAACCCCGCTAGCCTGTTCGGGCGGCGCTAGTGCGTTTCCGGCAATTTCCAGGCACTGCAATATGTCTGACGCTTTGATTGATCAGTATTTCTATACACGGAGTAGGACTAATTGTAGCATTATGATATTATTATTATTATATCTATTATAGAGGAAGTCCGTGGCTGTGCTGGCATAATCATTCTGCCTAAGTGTTTCAGTCACACGGCGTGTCCAGCCTCCGACCAGCTGGAGATCGATCCCAGCACAACGATGGAGTACGTACTACGTACAGGACTAACTTCAAGCACGGAGGTTAGTTAGTCGCCTAGGTAAGCAGCATACTCCGTAGTGCGTGCTGGTAACCCCTGGCCGGCGTTACGCTGGCTGCATCCATCGAGGTTAGCATACGCTCCGTACTAAGACTTAGTCTTGGTAGGCAGCACATTTTAGCCCCCGATCGGTCGCACATAGTCTGTGTAAGCCTACTCGTACAGCGGTGGCCCTGGACGGAGTACCCATTATTGTCTTAACTGCAGTGCCCACTGCCCACCAGTGTCACTCACTGCCTACAAGTAATAGTCCCCAGTCTACTCCGCTATAGGCCAGTACCATATTAGCAGTACTCCGTTCGGAGTACTACTGTTATGTAGTTAGTGCCACTCGATCTACATCGACGTGACTGAGCATCCGAGTGATGTACGAGTGCCTTACTCCGTACAGACTCTGAATGCCACCGCATTCGCATTCAAAGCAGGCCTCAGGCTACTAGCGAGCGAGCTGGCTGCCGGTGTGTTCCGTGGTTATACAACCTAACAGGTTTCAAGCGGTCACCTGCATTTATTACCGAAGGGGCAGCGAAAAAAGAGAAAGAAATCGGCAATCGGTGAGGGGTCAGTGCTCAATCTTATAAAGGAGGGGCATGCCACCAAACTTACATCAATGAAATGAGCTCATTTGCATTGACATTCCGACTTGTGCATTGATGCAAGCCTGTTTCTGACCAGCCACAATAAATATCACAATCAATTCTTGATTCTATAATGCCGACTACTAAGACACGTCGGCGATTTACCATCCGATCTGGCGAGTGGCGACAATGCCGCGACATACTGGCAGTATACGGGACATACGGTTATACTTCTCCGTGTATACATTCAAGCATGTGCCTAGGTATATCCATTCCATGCCGTAAACTGTCCCGGTCGTTTGTCGTAATTTGCCAGAACTGGCGGCGATGCCTGTGACTCGAGTCCAACATCTTCGCCGAAATATGTTCTTTGTCGTCCCATCAGGTCTTTGTCTGTCAGTGAAGGTAGTAAACATGGACGTAAACGCTGGAGCGAGAGCAAACGAGAGCATGACCGTAGATAACTCCTCACCGAGCTTTACACAGCATAGCAGTTGCAATGCCCAATAACAATGCTCCTCTGGAGGACCTCTCTCCTGAGACTAGGCGCCATCTTCTTTCCTTCGTGGAACTCGAACCCCTGGACGCTCTAGTCCACGCCTCTCCTGTCTACCACCAACAGTATCTACTTGATCGCAAGTACCTACTCTGTAGGTGCTTGGAGCAAAAGTGCTTCGGCTATGTAGTCGACGTTTGCGCCGCGTACCAGACCAGCATGGATGGCTGGCTGCAAACCCGCACGGTGGAAAAGGTCACGCAGTTTCTTCAATCCTATCAGGACCGCCGTAACATGCAACACTATTCAATCATGAGAAACGAGGCCTTCACTGCCGACGATGTTGCGTGTATAGCAGCCTTTCACCGATCAATTGTCAAGCCTTTGATACCAGAAATCTCTCGCTTTGCACTAGATAATCTCTTACGCGACATTGCTGGCTGTGATGTTTGGGCCGGTATTATTCCCGGATCTCATTGGTGGGGGAAAGAGCCTTTCCAGGAGGACAATCTTCTTCGCCCCTTGAGCTGGGTGGAAGAGACACGTATTATGCGCGCATTGTATAGTGTCCAACTCTACCACAACCTCTTCGGCCATGGCATGTGTAGAGACTATTATTTTGAGAAATTGGACTTGACACCGATGGAAATCTTTCACATGTACTTCCGTCTATTCAAGCCTTGGGAAGTCGAGCAAACGGCCTGTGTTTTCACCATATCACAGTTTATATTGTATGAAATCCTTTTGGGCATCTCAGCGAACAAGCGTGAAAGATGGTCCACGTTCGACGGACAGCCAGAAGCCGCAGAATGCCAATACTTTCTAAATTGTTAGTTTTTCATTCCGTTCTTCCCTTATAAACAATAGCACATTTTCTCACGGTTGATAGATCTAGGGTCCTTAATGGAGATGAACCTCGCATCCCATGGCCTTGAGATGATGTATAATCTTTTCTTCCTGGGTAAGAACGACGAACCCTTGTTATTCTTGCCAATGGGCGATCGGGTTGCCAATCCATCAAGCTTTTTTACTCTTCCTGGTGCTCTGTCTTCCGAGACGCACCAGGAGCGCTTAATATTTGTGGTACCTTCCTCAGAAGAAATACTACCTTTTCGGGGCGATGAGGTGTTAGATCCAGATGGAGTCTATCCTCCATCAGCATGGACAATAGTTTTCGATAGGCGGAATTTCCTTGGGTTTGGATATTATTTTTCCTATCGTATGCGACGATGGGGCTATGTCATGTGGGATGCAGCGCGCATCGAGCACCCTGCCGTGAGGGCGCAGATGAGAAGTCTGCGGTACATCGAACCAATCTACCGTAGAAGATAATCGTCAGTAGCCCTAGAGTCATTGATTAGATTTGTGAGGACGTGTAGATGAAAATGGAAGTGGAAGTGGAAGTGGAAGAAGTCGTGGAAGCTTCCCCGGATGAAGAAGCAGCTCTGCTTAGTTAGCAGCTGCCCCGCCAGCGTCCCCTCCTGCTTATTTCGTGATACCTTCATAACATAAACAAATCTACTTCCTTTACTCTACCAAGCCTGCACCCAAAAGACAATCAATATGCATATCCAGACAATTCCCATGTGTAGGCTTCTAATCCCGAGACTAACAATGTGCAATGAAAGTGAAACGATATACTAACTGGGTGGTGTCAAGGGACGGGGACGAGCAATAACTATGCTTACCTGGTCACCGACGAGTCGACGAAGGAGTCTGTCATCATCGATCCTGCCAATCCAGAAGAGTGCGTTGCCTTGTCCGTCTTTGTGGCCGATACTGACCGTCGCACGCGTGTAAAGAGTGACTCCGGTCTTGAAATCCGAAGAGGCCGCTGGAAAGATCAAATTGAATGCCATCGTCAACACGCACCAGTATGCATGATCCAATTCACAGGCTGAGAATTACCCTCCTGTATTTGAGCTGCGCTGATTGATGATGGTTGAATTAGCCATTGGGACCATGCTGGTGGAAATGACGGAGTTGTAAGCAGCCCTTCGAAAGCGCCAATGTATCGCTTAAGGAATGCAACAGTTAACATAACCAATATAGCTCAAGGAATTCCCTCAGTTGCAAGTAATCGGCGGCAAAAATTGCCAATCAGTCACAAAGACGCCTGCCCATGCCGAGACATGGAAGATCGGTGAGCGTATCACTGTGAAAGCGCTCCATACGCCATGCCATACGCAAGACAGCATATGCTATTTTCTGGAGGATGGAAACCAGCGTGCCGTTTTCACAGGCGACACCCTTTTCACTGGAGGTTCGTACAACTATTATACTCAAGAGACGACCTATCTTCTCACACGAGCAGGATGCGGCCGATTCTTCGAAGGCGATGCAGCCCAGATGCACAAAGCTCTTAATGAGACTCTTGCATCTCTGCCGGACGACACAAAGGTCTACAGTGGCCATGAATACACCAAGTCTAATGTGAAATTCCTCCTTGCCGTATCGAATTCGGACGCGATCAAGAAGCTCCAGGATTTTGCGGAGAATAATCGGCAAACACAGGGAATTCTCACCATTGCAGACGAGAAGGTGAGGCACGCTTTTTGTCAAAGGAATAATTCTAATGCTGATTATTATCACTTTTATAGGCTCACAATGTCTTCATGAGACTCGACGTAAGAATAAACATTCTCGGATACCGTCATTCGTCACTAACAAATATATGATAGGATCCCGATGTCTTGAAAGCAACAGGCAAGCAAGATCCCGTAGAGGTCATGGCTGCATTGAGAGATATGAAGAATGCAATGTAATCGACATGATATAGTTCTGGATTGATGAAGTTAAATGGCCCAGTAAGGTCACCGTGACGTCAGAATATGAATATCTACGCCCAGAGACATACATCTCACGATTCAATTGAATATCCCCTCCTCTTAATTGCGTAAACCATTCGATATATACGAGACAAGAGAAATGGCGGCAACAGACAAAGCAGCAGGTGACGAACTCACCACCAAAAGTCGTGTGCTAGAAACCGCAGCCGGCATGATCCAGGACTTCCGACCTGTGAAGAGCATCTGTGCCCATCTGAATGCATTTCACGTGTATGCCTCCGACCGGACCAGAGCAGTCGAAGCGAATCATTACTGCTCGCATATTACCGAGGGTTTGCCCCCCTTTCTCACTCCCGTACTTGTACTGTACTAAAAGATATATATGTGAAGACATCCGACAATGTCTTCTCTACGACTCCCCGGATGCCAACGCCCGACTCATCGGCATAGAATACATGATCACACCCAAGATATACAACACCCTCCCCAAAGCCGAGCGCGAACTATGGCACTCCCACATATACGAGGTCAAAAGCGGTATGCTCATCATGCCGGCGCCCGCGGGAGTCCCGGCAACGATTTGGAAGGCGGCCGAGAATTCCGAAATGAAAGACATTATTCCACTGTATGGGAAGGCGTATCATCTGTGGCAGGTTGATCGGGGCGACCAGGTGCCCTTGGGAGTGCCGCAGTTGATGGGCAGCATCACTAGTGATGCCGTGCTGGACAGCGTGCATCCTAAAGGAAAGGCTCTGCTGACGGAGAGAGATCAACGTTTCGGCGTCGATCATGAGCGGAAGGCGCAGGCGAGAGCGTCGATTCCGGAACCTGAGATCCATCCTGGTGAGTTGTCATGCCACGTTCATCATTCATGCCCGGGCTGATACGATCAACAGACGCCGACGCGGTGACACGTAAAACTATCGAATTCAAGTGAGGGCCTAGCTATTTATTAATTTATTCAGAATTGCAGCACGAGAATATGTCCAATTAATTGACTGAGATTCATTGAAGATAATAAAAGATGATATTGATATTGATAGAGATGTCCCCAACATACTACACCTCGACTTCCCAGACTTCATACTTAAATGAATGTAAAAGCCGAGTATCGTTCGTGGGCATATTATAAAAATAAATGCAATCTTGCTTCTCTGTCCACACTTGCTCGTCCTGGTGAATAAATCGGAGACGGCAAGCTCTAGCAATTTTAGAAGCGAATCGTTTTCTAAGTTGATACAATGAATGAAGAAATGCTCTTTGGCATGAAAGACAATGTAGCTGACAAGTATTACGGCGAACTCAGCATCATGAGTTCAAGTTTTGTTGTATAAGTCGTCAGTGGTGATAGTTGTGAAGTGATGAAGGAGAAAGAAGAAGGAAAAGAGAAGAAAAACAAAACGGAAGAATCTGTGCGGTGGTGCGCACGTGACCTCGAAACCAGGCAGCCAATCAAAACCCGCCGCTCTCCGATCTCCTTCAAGTTTCAACATGTGATAAACCAGCAGACACAGAGCTGCGATGCAACATTCTCTTCCACCAAAATGAGCTCCGCCTTTCGCCAATTGCTGCGCCATGCGACGCCCGGCTTCATCTTCAGGCGCACCATCGACGGCCTCGGCGTGTTCTGCGCAGTCACCTTGATGTGGGAGCACTTCTACACGATCCAGAGAAGCGAGGGACCTTCAATGTATCCAACGCTGGACGTGCGAGGGGACTGGTTGCTCATATCGCGTCGCTACGACCACGGAAAGGATATCAAAGTCGGCGATATCGTACGGTTCTCTCATCCGTCGTTTCTCGGCGTTAATGGTGCCAAACGCGTGCTTGGGATGCCCGGTGACTTTGTGTGCAAGGATCCGGCGTTTAGTACAGATGTTGGAGCAGATAATGAGATGATTCAGGTATTACTCGATCCTTTTTTTGGATTATTTTGAGACTGACTGTTGCCTTTAAAGGTTCCCGAAGGACATGTCTTTCTCGCCGGAGACAACCTACCCTGGTCAAGAGATTCGCGAAACTACGGGCCCGTGCCTATGGGATTGATCAATGGCAAGATTATCGCTCGAGTATGGCCTCCGTCGAAGATGAAATGGGTCGAGAACACGATGCAGCCACGGAGTGTGGAATGAGAAGAAGTCTGGCGTCAATGATACTGTAACAATAGTGATTTACGATTGAGCATATACCGGCGTTTAAGGGACATAGTGTTATAGAATATAGAAAAGGGAATGTACATATATAATCCTACACTTCTAAAGTACATATCAAAATAAAAGAAAAGAAAAGGAAAGACACCGAAATAAAAAGTCTCTACCGGAACGTGGATGGGTTTCTCCGCTTGTATGGCAAAGGCTCGACCCTCTTTCTGCGTAATTCGAACCCTGCGCTGTCCAGACCCAATTCTCTCATGACTCCATCGGTGCTCTCATCCCACTGAGTACGGAAAAGGGTAGCTCCGACTGGCTTCAGTTGGTGTTTGGATTGGAGAGCTCGTAGACGGAAATCCTGTCTCTCGACTCCTTTCTCCTTAATGGCAGCAGCATCTAACGGCTGGTTGTTCTTCTGCTCCATGACGAAGAAAGACAGACGGTGATACGGGCTGCCTTTCTGGGCTATTGGTGCAAGCCAGGGAAGCAGCACTTCCGCAGCCTCTGGCAGCTTGGCCAGATCAACGTGCGTGTCAGTCGGAGAAATCGGCACATTGACGGCGAGATAATGGCACTGGTAGTCAAAGCCGTTTGTTTCGACATTGGGGATATCGGGATTAACGACTGCGATTGTGACAAGTTTTTGACCTGCCTCGAAGGATTGGACGTTCAGTTTTGGTGTATTCATGCTCAACCGAGAGTCAACGAAGGAGCCAGGCGAAATGGCTTTGCCATCAAAGTACAGTTTGACGTCAACGACCGGATCGCAAGAAGGAAGGACATCAGGGATGACTTTCATCTGTGTGATTCTTTGGACGATGATCAATCGTCGATATTCCCTCCACTTCTTGTCTGCCAAATGCCGGTAAATCGGTAGGTTCATATCACCTATTCGATAAGGAGCCAGTCAGCCTATATACTATATACTATATAACTCAAATAATCGAGGAAAACTGGATAAAGACATACCTTGGCCGTCTTCAAACTTTTTCTTGACCACAGGATCATTGATATCCGCCCAGACCTTCAGGTTCTCCAAGTGTTTCTCCATGGCGCCGAGCTTGGACTTCTTTACATTTGCACCTCCTGCATTCTCATCAGAAAGAGCCCGTAGCCTTTCCACTCGTGCCTGTTCCCTGGCAATACCATTTAATTTCTCCTCCCGATCGGCCTGGAGGACTTTGCGCGCCTCCTGAAAACATTGGTACGGGAGAAGTTCGAAGGGGATGTTTTCAGAGCGCTGCAGGGCAGCACGGCGTCTTCGAGAGCCAATTGGGGCCACACCGGATCTGAGAAGTTTCCTCTCCAACCGAGGAGTTGTCACTAGGGCAGGATCGGGGTTCTTGTAGAATGGCAGTGGTTTGCTCTCGACCTGGGCCTCATCTTGGACGACGGCTGATGTCTGAAAAAGTCGCTTCGACTGCAACGAAGTAATGGCAAATTTGTTTGCAGACGAATTGTTCAGGTATCGGAGCAGCGGCTTAGAAGCCACCTCGCAGTGAGCCATGGCAGGCGGCGTATATAGCGGCGTGGTTGTTGTTTACGGAGCTTTGGCGATGCTTGGGAAGTTGCGAAGTGGACATTTTTTTCACTTTTGGTACTAGCGCCCTTTTTCGCCAACTCCGCGTTCCGTCGACTCCCAACCGAAATTTATCACTAAACCGGCCCTTGACCCTGCCAGCGATCGACTCTCTCTCTTTACATCAGGCATTGTCGCCTGGGACCTCTCATAATGCCTAGCAGTGAAGTGCTGCGCGCACTGAAATGGCTCACTCGCAGCTCAAATGGCATTCTTAAGCAGCCCGAGACCGTGATGGTAAGGATCTTAACCCATCGCATCCTACGACAGCCAACCCAATCACTAACAAATAATGCAGCGAGGATGTGCAGGTTCTTCGTCACGGCTCATGGCAACTCTCTCAGAAACCCCATCTGAGAGCGTTTCCCAAACAGACAGCACGGCCGCGCCGGAAAATACCGCTGATATTACGAGAACTGCTTGGCGTCCTACTCCTCCTGCTCTCGTTACTGTTTATTCGTTTCCTTCAATGACACCCCTACGCTTCGAAGAGTATTCGCCAGACAATCTTCTGCTACCCATTAGAAAAGATCTCCTTCACCGTGCCGTTGTCTACGAGGGCGACAAGACTCGCCAGGGAACTGCGAGCACAAAATGGCGTGACGACGTGCGTGGAAGCGGACGAAAGCTTGCTCCTCAAAAGGGTACTGGCAATGCGCGAGTTGGAGACAAGAAATCTCCTATTCGACGAGGCGGTGGTGTCGCACACGGACCCCATCCACGAGACTTTTCCACCGGGCTACCGTTAAAGATCTACGATAAAGCTTGGAGGACTGCTCTGAGTTACCGATACGGCCGTGGTCAATTGATGGTTGTCGACAACATCCAACTGCCCAAAGACGCTTCGCCGTGGTTCTGGAAGAACTTCTTCCACATCAACAGGTGGGGGAAGGAAAATGGGAGGTGCACCTTCATCACGGACTTCATGGACAATAACTTATTCAGTACTCTTGAGCCGTGGGAAAAGGACGCCAGGATTCTTGACCGGGACGATGTGGATGTGAAGGATCTGTTGACTACATCAAGGCTTGTTATCGAAAAGGCAGCCTTGGACAAAATCATCCAATATCACTCCAGGGACGTTGCCAAACCACCGCCAAAGGCTTTCTACCCGAAAGGAATGTATCTTTCTTGATAGGACGAGCGGTGGATATGTATAATATGCTTTGCCTTCGAGAGTATTTTCTTCTCTTGTGTTTAATTAGTCAAGTTATAGTATAGATACAGACCATGAGATTTCTTTTATGTTCTAATCTAGAATTCACTATAATTCAGCCAAAGCACTTTTCTCCTGAAACTACCTAGGTAACTCCAACCATACGACATAAATATAAAGGTTCGTTCTGCATCAGCTGTTAGTATGTATTGCCGGCCGAGGTTAGCATCCGTGACAAAGCGGAGAAGCCAAAAAAAAGTCCGTAGCCGAAACGCCAACCCCAAAGCTCCAACATAAATCAAGAGCAGCTCCTCCCCCCATCACTCGGCGCGAAAGACGTGCCTTGCTGCCATTGATGTTGTTGCGACCGACCTCCCTGCGAGCCTCAACACCGCTGAGCCGGCTCTCGCGGTCTACTTTGGGTGCTATGCCTCTACGCGCCAAAGTGACAAACCCGGGTTTCGCGCCCAAGGTAGGACTATCACGATGACTTCTATTTGGTAAATAGTCTTCTAATTGAACTTATTCTTGTCCAGATGTCTCTCAGCACAGCGAGGGTCCCAGAGCCTGTCGAATCCGATGACGTCCAGTTCTACTCTACCTACGGCCTGCGGTTGATCGAGCTCAATCGGCCCAAGAAACTCAACTCCCTCAATGGCTCCATGTGTGGACAGATCGTCCCACGACTTCTGGTATGATGATATATCTATATTCCTACATCGCCCTTCCGGTTGCATGAACATCCACTAAGACAAGATTTTGGGCATAGGAATGGGAGAAATCACAACTAGCCAACATCATCATGGTTTCCGGCCGCGGAGAAAAAGCTTTCTGCGCAGGAGGCGACGTTGCAGCTCTCGCGCTGGCTAACCAGGAAGGCCCCGAAGGCGTGAAAAAATCTCAAGACTTCTTCGGCCTCGAATACCAACTCGACCATTTGATTGCAACCTACAGCAAACCCTTTGTGTCGGTGATGGACGGAATTACAATGGGCGGAGGAGTTGGCCTGAGTGTCCACGCTCCCTTCCGTATCGCTACCGAACGCACCCTATTCGCTATGCCCGAGACTACCATCGGATTCTTCCCAGACGTTGGCGGCTCGTTCTTCCTCTCACGTCTCGACGGAGAAGTCGGTACCTACCTGGGTCTTACCTCTGAGCGCCTGAACGGAGTCCAGGCCTTTTACACCGGCATTGCAACCCACTACGTCGATTCGAGCGCTCTGAGCAACTTGACAAACCGTCTGGCAGAGCTGGTCTTCAAGGACTACGCAACCCTTGGCGAGCGTAACGACCTCGTCAACAAGACCATCGCCGAGTTCTCCACCGGTCTGCCTTCAATCGAACAAGAGCCTATCCTTCTCCGATATAAACTCCGCCAGGCTATCGACCGATGCTTCCAATACAACACTGTGGAGGAAATCGTCCAGGCCCTTGAGAAGGAAGAAGACCAGAAGGAATGGGCACAGAAGACACTGGAGACGCTACACACCCGCTCCCCAACCTCGCTCAAAGTTGCCCTTCGCTCGCTCCGATTGGGCAAGAAATGGGGCATCAAAGAGGCATTCCAGCGCGAACACATCATTGCCAGCGCGTTCATGCGTCACCCCGATTTCGTCGAGGGAGTTTCGGCTCGTCTGATCTCGAAGCCTGCCAGGAACCCCGTCTGGAGTCCCAGTCGTCTTGAGGATGTAACCACTGAAGATGTTGATGCTTTCTTTACCGCGCCTCTCAGCCAGGAACTCCTTCCTACCGAGCCAGAGGTTCTTCCTACATTCCACGAAACCAACTACAAAGAGTACCCCCATGCCAAGTATGCGCTGCCCTCAGAGAAGGACATTGAGAAGTTTGTGCGTGGGAAGAATGCCACCGGCTCCGCGACTGTCGACGAGTTTGTCAAGAACTGGGGACGCAAAGAGGGCATCAGGGCCAAGGTGACTGATGTTCTCGGTCGACGAACCAGGAAGACTGGAAACGGGTTTGAGTGGATTGTGGAGGAGGAGTAAAAACTTATATTTTCCTTTTTGTGAATACAACATTGGATATTATTGTAATATGTATCATTGCAGCTGTGGTCAGCTGGCGTTTAGAGGCTAAATCACATCATCATCTTTCATCTTTCAGACTAAGATTGTTAAATAGATTCCACTTTCTACCAACCACGACTATTACTGCATCAAGGATCCCATGGACCCTGCGCTCGCTGTCCAGTTAACAGAGTAGGATCTTCATCCTCTCCATTTACAAGAAGGATGTCTTCATGACGCACTCCGAACTCATCGACGAGATATATGCCGGGTTCTGATGTGAATGTCATCCCTGCCTGGAGCATAGTTTTGTGGTTGCCTTTATTCATATATGGGCTTTCGTGTGCTACTCTCAGTCAGCTTCTGTCTATACCTTACAAATCTTGATTTCAACCTTTGATGCCGATACCATGACCAACGCGATGCGTAAATGCATGCCCGTATCCGGCTGATGTTATTACGTCTCGTGCGGCGATGTCGACACTGGCTGCAGTTGCATTTGCATGTAGTTGTTTGAGTGACTGGGACTGTGCCTCGAACACAATGTCCCAGACCTTGAAAAGTCAGTGAAATTCAGTGAACTTTATCATTTCAAGGTTAGGAGGTCACCTCAATCTTCTTTTTCAGGTTTATCGGAATATCTTCGCCAGGTTCCGGTTTCTCCAAAAATGGAGGGAAAAATGTGCGACAAATATCTGACGAGTAGCCGTAAAGATGGGCTCTAGACCTTTTCAGCTACATTCTTCTAGGATTCAACAGGTAAAAGATATACCCAACATCTATAAGGACGAACGTCTCGGCATCGAGCGTTTTGGATCCGTTCGTACCGCCATGAGGGTTCGAAGCATTCTCATCTATGATCCATGAAATTAGAGCTATACCACGAGAACGAGAGAATAGTCGGAGCACGTACCAAACAGCACAATATCAAAAAACGGTTCAAGCCCCGCTGCTCGAAGCGTATTGTCGAGAACTATTTCAACCTCTTTCTCGGTGAGACCTGGATATAGACCTGCAAATACGTCAGTAGAGTTCGTGGATGGGAAGGTAGAAAGTTAGACCTGCATTTTCTCATCTGTCGCACAGCTTCCACGGTTCCTGTATTCACGGCACGAAGTATATCAATCTCCTCTTCGGATTTGACTTGCCTTACAGCCTCGACGTTTTTCTGTAAACCGACTACTTCGAACCCGTTTTCGCCGAGACCTCGCTGAATATAATCACGCATCTCCTCGTCCACCATAAGGCGTGGGCGCCTTCTATCTGTAAATATGCCAGAGTCGAGTAATGTCTGATATGGATTCCAATGCTCTTCCCAGGTGATTATGTCGATAGGCTCCGAGAAAGGCATCGCAAGTAGACGTACTCTCTCTGCTTCGAAAGAGGGACATAGAAAGCTTGTTTTTGCGATGACAGTTCCAGTTTCTTGGTCATGGTAAGGCTGCACGACCATTAGAAAAGGCCGTTCTTCGGGCTATAGTAAAGGTAAGTATCCAATCATTGATCACGGCCATGGAGAAGGTGTCCGGCTACCTCCCAAGGCTCCCATTCTGGCTGGCTTATATTGGCATAATATTGGAAGGTATACCCTGGCTCAAGCACAAAAGCATCGACTCCATCTGCAATGAGTGCATGGGCCAGCCGGTCCCTGCGAGACTCGAAATGCTTGATGGTTGGTGGATTCACGTCTTTAAGGAAGTATAACTCGGTGTCTAGAATGTTTCGAATCGAGCATTCTTGGAAACTCTGTATGTTTGTGCTTGGACCGTGAATGACGCTTGAGAATAGATAGGTCGATCTATAATTCTGACAATATCAGCATTATTGTGGCAGTGGAAGCATGATTTCTTACCTGGTTCATCAAAACCGTGGAGCACCATGTTATCGCCGAAACGCAGACAACCGTCCTGGCCCAAGTCCACCGGCGAGACGGCTTTCTCGGATGATATTCTGACTGAACTAGGGGCAGATCTGAACGAGTTGATGAAAAGCCCTTGAGCATATAAGCCATATTTAAATCATGAAGAAAAGCAAGTTGGTAGTAAGAGGGAAGAAACAACAAGCAAAAGCGACGCTTTGATAAGGAATGGGGGTATGTACCTTCCCCGCGTCAACCACGAGAACAATTACATCTACCCAGTCAAGGTGCATGTCTTGAGCATAATATCGCATTTTCATTTTATGTACTCTTATATACTTCAGTTTTTAACTACAAATGTACAGACACCTCACAGCACAAATGCCCTCGACTAGATAAGCGCCGTTAAAACTGCTTCACAGTCCTTTGGAAGCGCGGAGGCTTGCGCATGAACTTCTCTGGCTCATCTCTAGCCCCCTTTTTCCAGTAGTCGTACTCCATCCATGCGTTCTCCGGCATCTGCGCTTCGGTGGCTTCAAGGAAATCGCCTAGATCCGGGGCGAGAGGAATAACACCGGTTTCTATCACGTACTGATCCCAGAGCTTCAGCAGCTGTTTCAGCCGTTCTGGCTCGTTTTCTGCTAGATCATCAATTTCACCTGGGTCGCTGCTCAGGTTGTACAATTGCCATCGTTCAGGGCCCTTGGGCTTAGGGATGTATACGATCTTCCAGTCTCCGTAACGAAGAGCTGCGCGGCCGCAAGTTTCCCATCCTTGCACAAAGTCTTTCTCATGGATCCGTGAGGCCTTTCCAGTAACCCAAGGATAGATACTCTTTCCACGCATTGGGACAACTTCCCGGCCCTGATAAGTTGGAGCGGGGTGGGTAACACCAGCCATCTCCAAGATAGTTGGTGCGAGATCCATCACGGTAGCAAATTGGTCTGTAATACCCTTTGCAGAATCTGATACATCAACTCCTTGAGGAAATTTTGCCAAAAAGGGAACTCGTACGCCGCCTTCTGTTGTGTAGGCCTTGTATAATCGAGATGGTGCAGTTGCGGCCTGTGCCCAGCGAGGGCCGTACCATATGAAAGAATTATAGTTGCCGAGATTGTCGATACTATTGTCATAGTACTTTTGCAAATGGGGAAGAACTCCGCTTTTCACAAGCGGGTATGCCTCATAGGCAGCTCCTTCAGCACCATTGTCTGACATGAAGCAGACAAAGGTGTTGTCTAATTCGCCGATGCTCTCAAGATAATCCACAACCTTGCCTACGTTGGCATCTATGCACTCGACCATGCCGGCGAATACTTCCATCGCAGTGCATGACTTCTTCTTCTCATCCTCGGTATAGTCTTTCCATTCTTTGACTTCCTCGGCCACGACGGGATGGGGCTTGACATCTTCCTTGATCATACCCAGATCCTTCAATCTCTGAAGACGCTTCTCTCGAAGAACATCAGGGCCTTCGTCGTATACGCCACGATAATGTTCGATGTATTCTCTGGGCGCTTGCAGGGGCCAGTGCGGGGCGGTAAATGGCAAGTAAGCAAAGAACGGACGTTCCTTGTCCTTCTGCGAATCATGCCAGTCATTAAGGTACTGGACCATTTTGTCACCGTATCCATCCGATGAATACCAGCCTTCAGGTAGCTTCTTCACGTAATGATCATCCTCCATGTGGAGAGCAATGTAACTGGCTTCAATAAAGGTCGGGGTTTCATCTTGATCCATCAATTGTGGTTCGAAGCCATAGTGGTTAGAGCAGGCGGGAAGATGGGCAAATGAACGTTCAAAGCCTCGCTTGATGGGAGCGCGCTCAGGTGTCAAACCCAGATGCCATTTGCCGGAGAGAAGTGTATGATATCCGGCGTCTCGCAGAAGTTCGGGGAGAGCGGCAACTCGCTCGTTGAGATATCCTTCGTATCCGGGCATTCCACGCTGAGGTGCCGTACTCATCTGAGATCCTTTGGGTCCGTTTTGGCCACTGATATTAGTCCATTCGACCAAGTTTCCCAGCCCAGCAATGTGATGGTCTGTACCGGTCATGATCATGGCACGAGTTGGACTGTTATCGTTAGTCATTGCTCTCAGCCTCATTGAGAAGTAGAACATACGAGCAGGCGGCGGCGGCGTGAAAATCGGTGAACCGGACTCCCCCATTGTGAGCAATTCTGTCGATATTGGGTGTTCTGATCTCACTGCCAAAACATCCGACATCGGAAAAGCCTAGGTCATCAGCAACCATAACCAGGAAATTCGGTCGTTTGGGTGATGCCATGGTTGAAACGCTTGAAAGGGAAGCTTCTTCAAAAAGGATATACCAGACGGTTCAGATGAAGAGAGAAAAAGGAGTCGAGGAAAATGAAACCAAGCAACTGAATTAAATAATTTACCGGGAAAATCAGCAGATAAGAGAAAGTACCCCTCACTAATAACTGTCGCGGTCTTCATTGCGACGACATTTTCCCACATTGGTTTAGGGCTGGTGTTGCTGGCCCACCATGTCGTTGGTTTGGTTAAGGGCATGGATTACCCCAGGCACAGCTTCCCCGCAGAGGTCCACGTTGCATTGTCGGAAAAGACGGCATCGTATATGAATTGTGAGGGTCATATTGCCCAAAAAACACGAGACTTTTGAAGCTGAGGACGGCGAGCAGAGCATACACTGGATGCGCACTCTTGCTGCCTGTTCTTCCAGGCTCACAGTTTCCAAATTGGGACATCACGGGGGGTCGGCTCTGATTGGCTGGTTTCCATCGCAACATTGCTACTTGCGGTTGCGCCATTGTCGGCCAATAATATCGACAGAGCGAGATATTAGGCTGTGGGGATAAGATGCTATTCAGATAGCATAAATTCTGCATTGTATCATAAGGTTTTGTTTCGAGGCCCGTCGACGAGAGGTGTTCACTCGGTTTCGCATGGCAGATAACACAGCATATAGGTATCCATCGGTGCCTTGATATTCCTCTTTAGGAATGAAGCCTTCGGGTTAATCTGTATTCGGCAGTTCAGGCTGCAACAGGCGCTTCAACCATACTCATATGTTTCGGAAACGGAAGAGAAATTCGGCGAAATTGCATGATGCCTGACTGTTGTGAGGCTTGGATCTTCGCACCGTCTGGTTCGAGGTCTGCTATATCGACCGTAGCTGTTGGTGGAAGTGCAAATGGACGGCCACAGAAGATGAACAAGAGATTCAATGCTTAGGGCAGACCCGAATACGGTTGATAGAGCTTCGCACGTTGAGCGGAGATCTGCTCATGGCGAGAATACTTGGAGGAGTTGGATCCGTGTAGAATGAAAGAAGTGACAAGCGAGCTCTTTATTAGTGAAACGGAGATCCAACCCTTTTGAGGTCGATTGAGTAGTAGGTATCAGAAGATTCGATCATCTATGCACCGCTCCCCTCTGACTCCCCCGCAAGTTGAGATGCGAAAGGAGATGTTGACATAGTGATGCCATGGAGATATTAAAAGCCATGAATGCACTCCAACGGGTGCTTCTGCAAACAATGTAGAGAAGATGTAGAAGATGTAGAAATGAGGATAGAGGAAGAAGAAGAGAATATGTACTCTTATACGGAGTGATGGTTGATTCCTTCCCCAAATGACGAAAAGTCACGATTGCGGCCTCTGATTGGCTGGTTCCTGACGGGACATGCCCCCCACAATTTGTGCCATTGCCAGCCAATAGGATCTCGATCTGCCGGCAGCCAATAGTATCCGCTACGGACGTCACTACAAGTTTACTTGAGGACGCGTACATACTACACTGCACTATGCTGCAGGAAGACCGGTATTGAATAGCAGGGAAATGGGGGAAACGGGCTGAAACGTCTACTATATTTTGGATACCCCAACGACCTCTCCAGCCATGGCCCCGAGTGATTACGGCGAGGAAGGCCGGCCCTCCGACGCCGCGAGAGACGTCACTACCGTCCCGCTCCTCAGGGACAGCGGCGAGTACGAAGAGCTGGACAGGGCGCTGAAGAGGGATCCAAAATCGTCGTTTCGCGCACGGATTCGCCTATACTGGCTTGCGGCGGTTCTATGTTGCGGCGCACTGCTTTTTGGATATGATTCCGGGCTAATTGGTATGTTTCCGTTACTCCCCTGACTTGATGCACTCTACTGCGTACAAGCAAGACTAAACGATTGATGCAGGAGGCGTGTTGACTTTTGAGTCATTCCATGCTGACTTTCGGTTTGGCAAATATGGGCCTTCTAGCGAGACTACTGTCAGCGCGATAGCAGTCGGCACGCAGCAAGTTGGCGCATTGATAGGATGTTTCGCCATTTGGCCCGTCAACAATTTCTACGGCAGACGCATGGCGATTGGAGTTTGCTCGCTAGTGTTTTGCTTTGGTGTTCTGCTAGAGGTTCTCAACTGGCACTCACTGGCGCTTTTCTACATTGGCAGAGTTATTGCTGGGCTCGGCGTTGGGGGTTCGTCAAGCGTTATTCCGATCTATCTGTCCGAGATGGCACCGAAGGAAATCCGCGGCCAGCTGGGGAGTTGCTTCCAGTTCATGTTTACGATTGGCATTTTTATCTCGTACTGGATCGACTACGCAGTTGGGTTCATGGCCCCGACCCCAGCACAATGGCAAATCCCTATTGCGCTCCAGCTCGTGCCGGGAGTCCTGATGGGCCTTGGCGTCCTGACTCTACACGAAAGCGTTCGCTGGCTCGTGGCCAACGGCGAAAGACAAAAGGCCTCTCAGAGCCTCGAATGGATCCGCGCAGTTAGCGACGACGAAGACGGCAGCGACTCCAAAACCGTAGTCGCGGCTGAAATGGCCGAAATCCGGGAGGGCATCGAAGAGGAGCAACGCGCCAAAGCCGGATTCTCGATTTTCGAACTCGTCGAATGGCCGAATGCGCATCGCGTGCTTCTTGCCGTCGGTGTTTTCGTTGCCCAGCAGTCTACTGGCGCTACTGCGTTGGCGTATTTTGGTCCGCAGTTTTTCGCCCTGATAGTCGGTCCGGGAAGCAAGACGCTGCTGTTGACGGGGATATTCGGTTTTGTCAAGGTCGTTTCGTGCGGCATGTTTATCATATTTTTATCTGACCGCTTTGGTCGTAAGAAAGTCCTCTTCGTCGGTGCAGCGCTCATGTCAGTTGGGATGCTGCTTACCGCCGCACTGGTCCGGTCTATCAATCTTGGTGATGGTGATAGCCCTACCGCTACTTCTGCACCGGGAATTACTCCAACAACGATACTCACAATCGCGCTCATTTACCTCACTATCATCGTTTTCAACCTAAGCTGGGGCCCATTGCCGTGGCCCTACATTTCTGAAATATTCCCGACACGAATCAGAGAGTCTGGCGTGGCATGCGGTGTCGGGTCACAGTGGCTGTTCAATCTGATCTGGAGCTCGGTAACGCCTTACTTGCTTTCTAATCTTGGTGGATGGGGCACATTTTGTCTGTTTGGGGTTATGTGCTTGGGCGTTTGCGTCTTTGTGGTTGTGGCCTTGAAGGAGACCGTTAACAAGACGCTGGAGGAGATTAACTCGATGTTCTAATATTTCTAGGGGGTCGTGGTTGATGAAGAACAGATCGCACTGTATAGATAGATCATGTTCATGTATACATATAGAAGAACCGTGAGCTGAAAGGTATAGAATATTATTTTTAGGTGTCCGACATGGATCGTTTGCTCCATGTCTGAGACGTCAATTCATCATGCCGAGCCTGTCTCTGAACTAGTCCTTTAACTTAGGAGTAGAAACAGGGTGTTCTATATAGAACTATCACACGGCTAGCTCGGCGTGAGAGTTGACAAGAAGCGAAGGAAAAGAGAAAAGAGACCCCCGACCCTAACAAATCCTCGTGTGCCCGCTTTTCTTTCATCACTCGTGAAACAACAGCAAATCGCCTTTGAACGCCATTGATTAACCATAGTCATTATCATCACGCAAAAGGCTGCGAAGTCGAACAAGCGCTGCCAGCAGCAAATCAGTTCCTCAATGTCACACCTGCCACCCCGAAAGCATTATTTGTAACAATAGTAGAAAAAGATAGATAGTAGAAAGGAAGAAGAAGAAGAAAAAGGCAATATCGTATACATTGCCGAAATCATATTCAGCGAATTGAAGAAAGACCTGCTCTTGATCAACAGTTGATAAGATCATCGAACTCGTCCCCAGATATAGCAATAGACGCTTCGGAGTCTCGTTGAATCTGGTGCGCCAGGGTAGCAGCGCCATCTAACGGTAAAGATTCTTCAAACCCGAATGATACCGATCCTTGCATCTGGGGAGGCGTCTGCTCGGGGAAATTCTCGCCACCTTCGGTAGGATCGTTTCGGTCTTTGTGTGAAATCTGCTTCACCATCTGAGCGAGGTGCAGTTTGATCGGCTCATCGCCGCATTGTGCATGCCGTAGCACCTCGTTCTTGAGAGTCAGAATCTCCCCGCGTAGCTGCGAGATCTCACTGTTGAGAGCTGTCTTTCTATCTGATTGTTCTTTGAACTGCGTCTCCAGTAACATGGTATGCTCCTTTTTTTTCTGTCGGCATTTGCTGGCTGCTAGCCGGTTACGCTCGAGGAATTTCTCCCGTTTGACTTGCTCTGGGCCCTGATCCTCCGAATCCCCTCCGCTGCTGATTGTAGATGCTATCGAGTGCTTGTGTTCACGCAACCTGCGCCTCTTGGGGAGACTGGTGTGAAATCCCCCGATAGCATTATAGTCTGTCGAGTTGTTTCGAGACCCGCCCCCGCTGCTAGGCGGGGTTGGAGTGTCGTCCCAGGAATTGTGGTTGTCGAAAACCGCCATGATGTCGCCCGATAATGAGGGCCGTTGGTCGTCTAGAGGTGGCGTGGGCTGGCCGTTTCTGACCTGTGTGTGCTTGAAGTCTCGGTCGAGAGCAGCAGCTGGTACAAAAGGGGCGTCTATTTTGGCGTTCCAGTTGGCGAAAGATGGTGATATCGGGCTCATATTCCACACGGGTTCTTCGTCTCCAGTTAAGCCGAAGCCCATGAAGTCCCCAGAAAGAGCGTTGTTGCTGTCGAAAGAAGTAGATGCTGTCACAGCGTCTGCCGTGGTAAACGCTGGAGTAGCGTAAGGCGACTGTTCAGCCAACATTGTGTAGGCAGACATTGAGTCTTTTTTTTTTCTCTTCTTTTTTCTTCTTCCGTTGCCTGTTTTGTTATAGTAATGATTTTTCTGTGTGCGTGATTTTTCGAGTTTTTCTCTGGATCCCGAAATTGGTTTGGTGTTCAGAGAAAGTCGTTGACGAGTCGATTCTGGGCGTTTATGCTGCCTAGCCTCCGAAGAAGAATCTCGGTGTGCGGCCCCGCGTTCAACAGGAACAGAGAATATGGAAAACCGAGAAGCTTGAGGAAGTGGAAATAAGAGCCGCGGAACTGGGATAAGGGAAAAAAATTCTGCTCATCGGTTCTGTGGGTGGGCGAAGAGAAGGTTTGGTCTTCCGATGCCAGGAAAGTGTGACACAAAGACGCTCTAGCTGTAGTACTGGTGATGGAGGCACTGAAAACACTGCCTCGTCGTCTAGTTGTCGGTGGTCCGCTACAACTGTAGACTGGTGAGTCGTATTTCTTCGTACTTCTTCACAGAATCAAACTGGCAGGCAGGTGTTTTCTGTCGATGTCGGAGAAAGGGTGGAGGAGGCAATGGCAATGGCAAGACAAGCCGCTGCCCAGGGAACACAGTTCAGTACCGTTCCGGAGGCAGGAGCAACCCTGTGTCGGCGGCTTCCAGACAGGAAGGAGCCCGTGGAAGGCAGGAGCTTAGCAAAACAGGGCAGGAGGCGTTGGCCAGACCCGATTCGCAGACAAGCGCCACGTTGCCTGGAAAACAAGGAATCCAGTAGTATGCAGTACTTAATGCTCTGAACAACCGTATGATAATAGTAGAATATTATTAGTGTGGAAGAGATACTATATTAGATAGCAATTGACTGATTGGTTTCTTGGTGCGGGAATACCGGCAAGGCAAACTAATGCTATGAAGTGAAGTGAGCTTGAAGAAGCTTGGGGACTGCGAATGAAAAGGCACTACAGCAGCTTTAAAAAGGGTTCCATATCCAAATCCCACCCTAGTATCTACCGCTGAACCTGATTTTCTCTATTCCATCATAGCCCGGCCGGGGGGTGGCAGGATGGCCAATGGCCCTATTTCTGGGTCTGTTTTCCGCCATTCAGAAGCAAACTCTCCAAACTTGTTCTATACAGAGTTGGGAACGTGGAACGGAAAGGTGCCAGAAGGAGTGGATGGAAAACAGGAGTGGCGAGGTGGAGCCACATTGAGTTGATCACACAATGCTCTGTGCACAATCACATAGCCTATATAAACGAGACAGACTCTATTTTGCAGCTCCGATTGTTTCATTTCTCATTGGTCTGTGAATATCGCGGGCAGGAAAATAAACTGGAGAGCAGAGTCGAGAGAGACATCATTGAGGGGCGGCGATGGAGAAGGAAGCTGGAACGGGAAGGGCCCACTGCAGACAGGCCTGATCAGGCCTAGTCCGTCTCCGCTGTGGACTGATCCACAGCAGCTCTTGGCCGGGCGCTGACATCATGCAATGGCCTGCCTGAATCATGAGGCTGCGCTGGACGAGAACGGCTGTCTGTTCCAACAGGCTATGTCCTAACGAGTACACACTATAACGAGCATTCGAAGAAAACTCTGCATTGCATCTAGCACATGATTCAGGCAGATGAACCGCCGAGCTACTGCCGGAGTAGACTTTTCTGAAGCTCACTCGCTATTCTTCTCTCACCGGTCTCGACCACCGAATTGTCTTCTCCTGCAGGGAACGAGCGGGGCAGCACGCCGTTGGGTTTGTTTGATAGCCAATTGAGAGAATAAACAAAAAATAAAATATCCCGGCAGGATTATGCTTCAGTTCAATACGAAGATCATCGCACGGGAAAGATACATCCCTAGCCTAAGCTAACCTACTGTAACAAGATTGTGAGAAGACTTATCGAACATAGTGCGGCACTCTGTACACTATGTTGTGACAAGATCCACGCGTGGGGCTCGCACTGCCATGACATGACTTGTTCCCTGGAACTTAGTATAATCTACATACTACATATGTTGAGGCCTCGATCCCTTGGGGTCTTCTTTATAAGACAAACGACTATAAGCAGGTACTCCACAGTGGAGGACTCGTTCCTTCGAAGGCATATCTTCGGAGTCGTGTTCCGGGCTTATATGACGCAAAGGGCATCATCGGATTTCTTTCCCACGCTATTCTTTGGTGGGGTGTTGGATGTTTCAACTAATAACATACATGCAAGGACAGGCTTCTGACTTGAACGACTACCTGTTCTAGAAAACAATGGTGACACTGGCGATGTTGCATTGGCTAATGGGAGTGATTGGAATCGCCCTTCCGTCTGCGGAAATATATATTTAGAATATCACTTATACTGAGCAGTATTATGTGAGAAGATCATATAGCGTGCTCTTCAATTGCCAGCTATAATCCAAAGAGCAACGCCGCACACTGATAAAGCTGAATCGATAAGAGTACGTAGTGATATACGACGCACGAAGATCTTATAGAAGTCTTATACAGACGATCTTCCATACAGTCCTCCAAACGGAACTAATCCAACGGGCCAAAGTTGATTGGTGGAACCGCTTCCGACCCGGAGCTGTGGGTACTTGGCATCACAGCTCTCCACTTTCAAGCCGGAGCGCAAACCCGACCAATCAGAAGCGAGCATTCTCCTGATGAGCCCTAGCTTCTATATCTCTCCACTACAACGAAGATTGAATTGAGCATTGTGCCGATGATCGCGACAGAGAACCTGTTGTTGTGCGTCTTCTCAATCTATCAGATAATCAATGACATCAGGCTGGCCTGTAAACAGTCCGTGTTTAGTTGGATAACGTCATGGATCGAATTGGAACAAAGAACAATTGCATCTCTCAATTGGTTGATGAATGACTGATATGCAGCCCGTTTCCGGGGTAGAATATTCTACTGTGATTGGCCTGGTTCTCCTTGTGTAACAAAATGACAGCCGCCACCCATAGAACGGACCGCTCGAATAGTAACTCATCTCGATACTCGACAGGCGTGGTATAGAGCTGCGGAGACCTTATCCGCCGTATTATATATCAGTTGGAATATATTTCCGCCATGTCTCTAGTGGAGTACTCCAGATATACAGACTGGATCGAGATGGTGGACGTGAACGATGATGGCATTCGAAACAAGATACAAATGCATACTTCTCTACGCAAGCATATAAAGTATCGTTATTGGAGAAGATTTGTATCATTGAGTTCTTGTATTGGTATATATATATTTCTAAAATACATTATAATGATATATGTCTGCTAAGAATACATTAAAAATAGGGGTAATAATAATATAGTAACAGAGGCTGTCCGCCAACAAAATCAAAAACCAAAAACACCTGGCTAGACATAATCTGCCGTATGGCACAATCTCAAAATCATAGTCCATCACCAACAACAAACAGATGAAAATCAAACAAAAAACCTCTCAAGTATTCATAGTGCGGAAAAACACAAGTTCACTGGTCAAATTCCTTCAACATAAAATTCAATGCACTTCACAGGTCAAAAGCATGCAATTGACGACTGACTGTACGCCAGTAGTCCAACATCATATCCATAACAATGTACGCCTCACAGCCACGGTCTTCTGGCCCGACGTCTTTAGTCTCCTCGCAGAGCAGAGGAGCAAAAACTTCAACAATTCGGTCGCGAGTCAACAATCCCTCCCGATTGATGCGCGGAATATTTTTGGTTCTGTAAAAATCGAGCATTTGGTGGGTTTCGTAATCGAGCAAAGAACATAAACCGAAAATAGCACAAATAAAATCAAACTGCATATCGTCCGTTAGGGCCAGAATCGCCAATGATATGACTCGGGCTCTAGTCAGAGACAATGTCGGCAAAGCTCCATTGTAGCCGAATTGCGGTACATCGGGTTCGTCGGGGAATTGCCGGTGTATAATATCAACAAGCGTATGGTAAAGACGAGGCGGTCCCAGAATGCCACCTGGAATGCCCGCCAGTATATTTTTGAATGTCCATGCAACGGGAAGGACATGGAAGCGTCCACGTAAAAAGTCTTCTTCGAAATCATATTTTTCAAGGACCTTTGAAGAAGAGTCATTCCTCCTCGCCATAAGGTCATCCATATCAATTTCTTTTTCCGCCGATACAATCTGATCGGCATAGTGGTTGTATATACGAGAAGCGCCAGCAATATCGCCAGCTTCGAAAAAGATGTTTCGCGATTTAGGGCCTGCAAAAAAGATCGATTAGATCAGATCTTGTATAAGGGGTGCTTTTCACATGACATACCGTGAGTTTTCAGATAAGAAATTATTGAGACCAGAAAAGCAGGAAGTCTCATCAATGCCGGTGCAAAGTCTCCGGGTAAAGTAAGAATGCTATAACCTCCCAACCGGCCCAATTTCTCAAGGGTCTTGCCTTTGAGAGCGTTCATTGTGTAGTATTTGGCGGACAAATTTGTGAATGTTCTGACACGTCGTATAGTCGGAGCGTTTTGAGTAGGAGGTGTGAAGCGCATATAGGAACGTACGCTCCGCACCTTGCGAAGAAAAGTTTCTATTTTTGAGCGTTTGGGGCGAATAAAACATGTGAAATCTTGACAAACGGTTAGTACCTGGAGATTTCAGATTTGGGCAATTTGTTGACACTTACTTATTGGGTCATTCTCAGGTAGAATGAGCGTATAAAAACCGTGTTGCTTGGCAAGGACATTGAAAGCGTCGAGGGCGTTCTCTTGGCGGCTCTGTAAACCAGTATCGGAAAAGAGACGCTGCGGAATGGCATATTCAGGCAATGAGGATACAACAGGTGGTGCATAATCGGAGCTTTCAAAAACATAGGTGTCCCCGCCAAGGCTGTCGGAACTGCCTACTAGGATATCGCGCGAGCCTGCACGAGAGCGGGCAAAAAGAGATGCAAATTTTGGAGAATCAAGTGTGGCATAGGTTATGCCCGGAACGTATTGAGTTGAGGTTTCAGTTTCGTTGGTATCACGAGAGTGAGCAAGAGGAGGCGCAAATTCTGGAGTATCAAGTGTGACATGGGTTATTTCTGGAGCATATTGAGTTGAGGTTTCAGTTTCGCTGGTATCACGAGAGCGGGCAAAAAGAGGTGCAAATTTTGGAGAATCAAGTGTTGCATAAGTTATGCCCGGGACATAGTGGATTGAAGTTTCGGCTTCGCTGGAATCAGCCAGGAAGCTAACATGCCTAGAAGGTCTATGGTAGACTGTAGCGCTGCTAGTCTTAGATCCTTCGGACAAGATGGTTTGGTCGCTTGCTTTTCTAGGATGATTCTCGGGCAAACTAGACTCGTCTTCATCCGTTCCGTAACAAGCCTCGGTAGATGAGATGAGTTCAAGCTGGTGGTCTTCGATGGATGGGTTTTCAGGGTCAACATTGGTTGCATTTCCAGAAGGCTCTTCTTCGTCCGATCCGTAAGCAGCCTCGGTGGATGAAATCAGTTCAAGCTGGTGCCCTTCGATGGGTGGGGTTTCAGGGCCAGCGATTGTCGTAGTTGGGTTTGGTTTGTTATAGTTGGAAAGGCGCAAGGCTGTCTTGACAGAAGCAAAAAATCTGGAACTCTTCTGATGAAGCAAATTGCGACGAGACTTGGAAGGAGCACTAGGTTCGGTGTTAATTTTGATACTAATAGCAGCAGCTATAGAAAAAAATACCTGGCTTTGATGGCAGCCCGGCCACCCTTAGTAGGGCTCGGCTCCTCCGTAGGGACGCCTGAGGCATCCGCGCCTGAGGCAGAGGCATTCACACCTGAGGCTGAGAATTAGCACCTGAGGCAGAGGATTTCACGCCTGAGGCAGAGACATCCATACCTGAGGCAGAGACATCCGCAGAGGCATTCAAGCCTGAGGCAGAGGTATCCGCACCCGAGGCATCCTCAGGGGCTCGAGAGGGGTCTTTGAAACCAGGTGTCAGCGCCAGAGTATCGTTGCGATGGGGAGATGGATAGTAGATTACTTACTTGCGACGACAGTTACACCAGACTGGCTGAGAAAGAGCTCTTGTTCAGCGGGGGTGATTGCAAAGTCGTCGTCATCTGCGACCGGGCGTAGAGTGTCAGCAAAGCAGATCGCGAGAAAAGGAGAACGAGCGAAATCGGAGCAAGTCAAAGGATAAGGAGAAACTTGAGATGCTTGACTTACCTGTGGTAGCGGCTGGCGCGGGGGCAGTCTCCTCGGGCGGGAGGTTATCGTTCTCCGAGAACGCCCTGAAAATGCTGTCGTACAGCTCGGCCTTCAGGGCCTCCTGCTCCCACTGGAGCGGCTTGACTGCAAAAGGATGAATGAACTCATCGAAGCTGGTAGAGCGTGAGAGAGATTCATGAGGAGAGGCGATGGCTTCGTCGTCTGCAGGTCTGGCAGCGCCCTCAAAGACCTTGAGGAAGCGCAGACGGACCATGGCGGAGGACGGCCAGAAGAGAAGAAGGGGAAAGGGCTTGGGTAGGCTTGGGTTTCTTAGAGTAGAATGAAAGGTTGGGATTGGTTGGATGGAGAAACGAAGTTCCTTCCTCAGATTTGATGGGTTCTGATGGAAGGAGCGATGGATGAGATGAAGCGTGAGTGACGAGGAAGGAGGGAAGAGAGGAAGAAGTTAGGCAGCGAGGGAAGGAGGCAGAAGTAGAGGGGAGGCGGTCACATTACTGCCAGCTACCGGATTGGGAAGGAGGGAGGCCTGGGGCATTTTCACATGTCAAAGGTCCGATTCTCTCTATTCAACCAGAACATATAGACGTTCTCGATCAGCTGACTAAGAAGACATTCATTCATCATCATCGTAGTAGTAGTATCTCCACGCACGCAGAACAGACCACCGCCCCCTATCGCGCCTTCGCCGTGGCTGGGAGCATGTCCCAAGGCCATGTCCGAGATGCCCTAGGCCTGCTGTTCCTGAGGCCAACATAAGTATCCTCTTTGGAACAGATGACCCAAGCGACGAGTGGGACTGTCATGCAGGAGATCGCATTGGGAAGGAAGGCGTGTCCCACGAAAAAGGAAAGAGCAATATTGATATTCGCCGGTGTAGATGCACCCACCCAGGGTTCCTGCCTGAAACGCCATTTCCCATGCAAAAAAGTAGAGCCCAAGGAAAGGGCGACTGACTATATACACCGCCCGCTACCATTCCTCGTGCTCGCCCTCAAGTAGAATGTACTGTAGGATATCACTCAGCGTCAGCACTCCGATCAGCCGGAAGTACTCGTCCACCACGATCAACCGATGCACCCGCGACTTGCGGATGGTGTCGAAGATGGTGTCCAGGCCATCGTTGATCGAGCAGGTATAGATGCCAGGGAAGTCCTGAGAAGTGTCAGCAAGGCCCAGTGCGCTGGAAGAGAGTAGGACGATAGATACCGGTGAGCGCTTCTTCAACGCTTCTCCTACGCTGAGGCTGAGATCGTCATATGTCCCTCCTTTGATCAAGGTGATCACGTCAACCGCCTCGAATACGTTATACACGATGCCTAGACCGATCGGTTATTTCTCTCTCTCACACCAGGGAGTGTTTTGTGTTTGTTACCTTCGGAGTTGATAATGGGAACACTTGATATGCTACGTTCGACTAACTGGTGAATGACTTCCATGACAGGGGTATCCATCGACGCCGTGACGATGTCGTGATAGGTACCCAGTCGAATCTCCTTGAGCGGCTTTCGAAGATTCTGTGTCTCGGCGACATTGACCGCGACGAATTTCAGGATGCGATACTGAGTGACAACGCTGACGACAAGGGACCGGTCAGTCTGGCTATCATTGGAGACCAAGGGTATACGCCGGGCGCGAGAAGACAGCATGCGACGACACGCTTCATAGAGCGGCCGCTCCGGATCAATCGCTATAGTTTCTGGCGGCGCTACACCTAATGCTTTTTCCACCTCTGATATTCGCGACATCAGTATACAATCCCACAGGCCTGGAGCGACACGCGAACCATACCTCTTAAGCTGTTTAATCTAAACTGGTCAATCTTATCCAGCGCGGCTGGATGGTTGAAATAGTATTGGATGACATTGATGTAGTCGGAGGTTGTGAGCAACCCAGCAAAAGTAGAGGTGGACGAATCCCACAAAGGAGCCGACACAATGCCTACACACAGCCAACGAAAGTCAGTACGGCGTGAAACCCAGCTCGGTCCGGACGCAAATGCTTGCCATTTTGTATGAGTATATTGAGACTCTCTTTGACCGAAAGCGACGTGTCAAAGACAATCAAACGGAAGCTGAGCGGTAAAATGTCGTAACTCGTTCGGACCTTCAGGAAATTTCGAATCGCACGCTACCATACGAACAATTAGCAAAGCCGGACTCAATTGAAGATGGCCCCTAAGGAGGTAGGTGGTTTGATTGGAAGCTTGGATCTTAGGCTGGTAGCACCAACGACTACACCCCCACGACCCCGCGAAAGCGATTCTGCCGGGGAACAAGGGAAAAGCCCATCGCGAACAGCAGCAAAAACTTACCAAGCCCATCTGTTCCTCCGCATCGCCAGCCCGTTCGGGCTGAGAGGCGGCCATTGGATGCGAGAGACCACGGCGTCGCAAGTACGAGGCCGGCTGCACAAATCCCCTCTCGTGACCACTGTTGACGCGGGAACGGCTCGAAGAGCTGCCACCACCACCGCTGCTGCTGCTACTGCTGAGACTGTCTCCGAGATTGGGGTTATGGCTATGGTGATTGATGCTGTCCAACGCGGCGGCGCTGATCTCCTGCTGCTCGTGGTCGTAGTTCGTGGGGGAGCGTGGAATGGAGGTCAGATGGTCGTCGTCCGCCATGGTTCGTTCTGGAGAAAGCGAGCCCGCTTTGGGAACGGTAGCCGCATGTAAGGGCGGGGCCTTTAAAGCCTCAAGTCAAGTCCAGTCCAGCCCACCGTCTGGATATTGGTACGTATTTAATAATCCGCGTCTTCGATAGCGACTTGCACGCTCTTTGGCCAGACACCCTGGAAATTACTAGCGGGTGTCTGCGACTGGCTTACTGGCGTATGTATAGGCACCTCGAACTCGAAGGAATCCCAGTGTCTTCACTCGCAACAGTGAACACCGCTTGTCTCGCACGCTATTGGCTCGCGAAGGGTTAGTATTGCATATTTTCTCTGTCGATTCCCGTCAAAGCGACCTCAAGGTGTGTGTTGTTTCGGCGCAGCATCGGAAACAGCTCGGATATCGCCAGCGATCTCGATGACTCTGGCCTAGCAGAGTCACTACAGATTGTGTCACTTGTCACTTGGCTTTTCTCATGTATATCGCTGGGAATGGGCCAACTAACCAGTATATACCGTGTCAGCGTATATAAATTCGTGCTGTCTTCTCCCGGTGGTGGTAGGATCTCTCCAGCCAGGTGGAAGTTGTTTCCAGGTGAAACCGACTTAAATATATAGGTATCTACTATGCATGCGTTGCGTAGGGTGGTACGCAGCATACTGTCGCCTACGTAGTACCCCGCCGTGCCAACCCCACCGCTGTGCTGCTTCACGACGTTGTACGGCTATCTATCGTTCACATTGGAGGGACGCCAGTAGAAGAAAAGCAGTTCTATTCACAGTCTAAGCAACTAGAGCATAGGTCGTAGAAAGACCCGGGTATTCGTACCAGACAAGACTGGGGCGGGACGAATGCTATGCTCGGCGGATAGACTCAACTCTATATACAGTCATGATCTCTGCGACACATGTTTTGTTCATATAACAGACAAATTAGATTCGTTAGAGTCGTTGGTATCACTCGAAGTCTGGGATATCTGGATATCTTGCTGCAGGCAGACCAGTGTATCACCCAAGGTTTGGGATCTCTTGAGGGGTCTCGGTGCCTCCGCGAAGATAGAATTCCGACTCGCCCACTCTTTGACCGGCTTTGACCCAGCGTTCGCGGATCGACTCCCGGCGTTGATCGGCAAGTTTGTTCAGAGCAGGCCAATATACAGAGTGGTCATATTCGAACTGGACATCTCCGCCGGATGCTTCGAGCAGTTGCTCAGGGGGTACATGCTTGCGCAAATCCTCGTTGAACTTGAGTTTCTGGACCGTAACGGGGTCGATAAAGGGTGTGATCATCTTGAAGAATCCCCAGATGATCCAAGGTACTGCAATCTGTAGTTAGCGCTGTTCGGTAGACGAATAACCGTTCCCCTCGACAAGTAAGAGAGAGAGAAGCTTACTATTAACGACAAGAGCTCGACCTAATCGCTCGGGGTAGTGGTTCTGCAAGATATCCAATGCCTGTTTTGCCTGGCCTATAGTAGCATTCTGACCGGACCTTGTCTCTTTGAAATTAACCAAAAGCGCCAAATTCTCCTGACCGGGAGGCATCAAATCGACCACTCGCTCAAGCATGAAGACCAAATGCTCAATCTGTCTTGGGCTTTTATCTGTATTTTGCCGCGACGGTATAAGGTAAAGACAAGGACGGCCTTCCACGTCGTATCCCAGCTGGACTTGCTTGCCGGTCTCATTCTCGATTGAGATATAGTCCGCGGTCAATTTATCGCCGATGTAGTCTCTTCGCCATGCCAGTGTGTCACGGATCCGTTTAATGGCATTCGCAACGTTCCACTTCGTAGCTCGCAGATATCGAAGTAGACATTCGCGAGTCAGAAACATGCGTTCGTCATCAGTCAGCGGAGATTCGCTTGCACCCTTTGCAAGACTCGTAGGGATAGCGGTGATCGAGGACACAGTTTTCAGCACCTCATCGTATTTCTTCGTCTGATCGGCCGTCAATTCGGCAGGTTGTGGGATTTTGGCTTCGGCGACGGGGTGCTCAAACGGTAGTTTGACCACCACTTTTGCATCCTCGGTCGCAGCCATTCCGTTGGTGGCTTGACTCGTGAGTGCTTGTGCGATTGAGCAGTTGAGACAACAAGCCAGATGGCGTTTTCTCAGGGTACGCGCGGCCCTGCTGTTAAAATTAGTTTAGTCGATCACTGCTCAGGTGTCTCACTCAGGAACAGGCTAGGCTAGGCTGGCAGCTCCCGTGGGGAAGTCACACTTTTCTTATCGCTTATCTGATCGGGGCGGAAGGAGACGCGCAACAACGCGTGTGCCGCGACTTCCTAAAATCAATTAACACTCCCCGCAGTGACAACATTGAGCACGCACAAGCATCACAGCAGATGCTGCATTGATACGATTATCGTCATGGAAGACATTGTGCAAGAGCTCCACGAGCTGTTTGCCGGCTCAGCCCCCGACGGGCTTCCTAAGGATGTTCTTACTGAGCTGCAATCCATGCTGCGGCTGCATGGCATCACGGCGCAAGAACTGTTCTACAAATGGGAGTCATACAGCATGAAAATGGGCTCGGACGACACGAAACTAGACCTCAATACTGTGCGCGCATTCAAACGAGATGTCCAGGATTCGCTGGAACGAGAGACTCGGGGGAAGACGCATCAAGTCCGGGGCAGCGAAAAGAAACCCGTGACGGCAACACCTCGCGCTGGAAAGACTGATGTTTTCGGAATGTAAATATACTAGCCGCTTGTTTTATCGTCTGGCAAATCTGATGTGAAGTGTGTAGGCTAGATGACTTGACACCCGGCACGCCTCAATCGCGCGCCAATGGCTCTGCGAAACGGAAATCGAATTTTGAAACACCGTCAGGACCCAAGGCAGGGCGAATGGACGTTAATAAGACGCCTACGGGGTTTAAGACACCATCAAAGGACGCCAATGGCGTAGATGGCTTGCAGTATGGCATGATAACTGGACTGAACATACGTCAGATGCTAAGAAGATCTGCTTAGAACCGTTTCTTTCGCCGAACGACAGAATCCAGGCCAGATCATGGAAACCCTGAACGCTCACCTGGAATTGCCCAAGACACCCATGGCCCCGTTTCCCGAACCTCGTATCCGACCAACGGCGAACACAGATTTGAAGAAGTTTGGATATAAGCCAATGTCGATGCGGTTGAACGAGGCATCAGAGATCTTGGATGACCGAATAGACGAGTTTACAGATTTATTCGAAAAGAAATACCCAGATGCTACCTTTGGCAGCGCTGCAACACAGAGCACAAGTGAAATCGTGGCAGTCGGACGGATTGCTTCGGACAGTCTGGAGGGAAAACTTAACGTGGCATCGCTCGTGCTCGAGACATCTAGACGGACTGGAGCTGGTCTTCGAGTGCCTCTGAAAGTCGACTCACTACCATCTGTGCAGCTCTTTCCTGGTCAGATTGTTGCTCTCCGGGGAATAAACGCCTCCGGGGAGTACTTCTCCGTCAAGGAGGTGCTATCACTGCCATTACTTCCTACAGCGGCGTCAGCCCCTGCTACCCTAGACACAATAAACGAGAGGCTCGGAGGTGCCGATGTGGACCAGCCATTGAACGTCTTTTTTGCTGCCGGCCCATACACTGCCGACGACAACCTGGAGTTTGAGCCTCTCCAAGAACTATGCAAAAAAGCTGCCGATGAATATGCGGACGCCGTACTACTCTTAGGCCCATTCCTAGACCTCGAGCATCCGCTCATCGCAACTGGCGATTTTGATTTGCCGGATATTCCTGGGCTGGATCCGGACACTGCGACTCTGACCGTGCTGTTCCGCCATTTCATCTCAAAGCCGCTGCAGCAGCTGTGCGCGGCTGTTCCTAGCATCACAGTTATGCTTGTCCCGTCGGTGCGAGATGCTATTAGCAAGCATGTATCGTGGCCGCAAGAGCAATTGCCGAAGAAAGAGCTCGGGCTGCCCAAGCAGGTTCGCATTGTCTCGAACCCAGTTACATTGTCCCTCAATGAGAGTGTCATTGGGCTGTCTTCGCATGACACGTTGTATGAGTTGCGAAAGGAAGAAGTCCTCGGTGGACGGCCATCGGAGGGTAATCTCCTGACACGACTGCCCAAGTATATGATCGAGCAACGACACTTTTCACCTATATTTCCGCCATCATCTAGAGATACCTTGCCTAGGGCCAGCGGTCCTAACAGCGTCCTGCCATCAGGCGCAATGGTAGACGTCAGCTATCTGAAACTAGGAGATTGGTGGAACGTCCGACCAGATATCCTAATTACACCCAGCATACTTCCACCGTTCGTGAAGGTTAGTCCCCCAACCTTTTATTCAGAAGAAACATTCTCACATTCGAACTATTCAGGTTGTTGAAAGTGTCCTGGTGATCAACCCTGGAACCCTATCCAAGCGCCGGGCTGCCGGCACATATGCCAACATGGCCCTGCACCCCCGAGTCATATCTGACGAGGAACAACAAGAGAAACACCTCGGCCACAAGATATTTGAGCGCGCCCGAGTCGATATTGTGCGCATATAATTTGTATTTTGGTAATGGATGTCTATGTCTTGTGCAAAGCACAGCGGCGTTCAGTGGATTTGATAATACCTCAGCTCTTAGCAGATGCATGGAGTCAGTCAGAAATATACGCATGTTATGTTTGTTCTAGCGAATAGCAAATATCAAGTAAAGATAAATATTCATTCAACTGGTATAAACACCAAACGCCGCGCTCAAGTGCTCAAATAATGAAAAGAGATAGGATCACCGCAAACACATAACCCTTCGTCCACCCATCAGCGTCCCCGACTCCTTCACCCTCAAGCCTGCAGCAGGAGCAGAAGACCTCGCAGCGACACCACTCCCAACCACCGCGCTCCCAGTCCCCTGCAGCCCCGACCTCTGGCCACCACCAGCCAGCCTCTCCCCCCTCACCAACTCCTGCAACCCAAGATCGCGCCAGAGCGGCTCAGACCGTCTCCCCACCGCATCCATCGCCCTCGCAATCCCAAACGCCGCATGCTGATCCGGCACAACATCATCCTCGTCCTCCGGGTTGATCGGCTGGTAGTGCGGCGGGAGGTAAATTTCTTCAATCGGGAGGAACGACGGCACCATGCTGGACGGACTGTTTGTGGCGCCGTAGGTCACTGTTGCGCCGCCGGGCCCTGTGCTGCCGCTGCCGACTTGTTGTTGTTGCTGCGCGGCGAGGTTGGCGTAGAGCGATGTGTGCGGGCGCGTGAAGTCTTCGAAGTAGTCTGCGAGACGCGGGTGGTGCATGTGCAGGTATGTCGAGGAGGAGTCTTTGGACTGTTACAGTTAGTAGGGATCGTATCATGAATTTCTGTGAGGTTGTCACCATTTTGGAAGTCGCAATGATTAGTCTTGTTTATCTCATGCTTCTCGTGCGGATGTTTGGGTTCAATTGATCGCAATTCGTCGGTTATTCACAAGACCGAGATATAATATCGGCAGTGCAGTGAAGAAGTTAAACAATGTTATATCAAGTCTCGTATTCGGAGTTGCGTGAAGTAGATCAATGTCATCGAGATATCAAAACATCATTCTGCCGCGCCATGCCGCCTACATATGCTATGCGGGGTTCTATAACAATTATTGATATGGATATACGTATTTATGCAAATTAAACTTAACCTGAGTAATAATTGTCTAACTGTAATTCATCGAACCGCCCAGATCTAACCTCACGCATGACAGGTTAGGATAGCAAGTACATGTTTTGAAAATGAGAAACAAGAAGCAGCATCCGAAATCATGTCATAGTTAAACATGGTATTGAGACAGTACACAGAGACAAATTCCACACTATTAAGATCAAGCATTCGTGCTCATGCGGTGCACAATCGGAACAGCGCTGGGCGGCAGACTGCCCATCTCGGTCACCACCATGTCAACGTACTCGGCAGGCGTCACGTCGTGCATGATGTTGAGAAGCTGCAGATTCGGCGTATCCTTCCAGCCCTCAAGCGGGGAGGGCGCGCTCTGGTCCAGGCTCAGACTTGCCAGTTCATCGCTGACGTTTTGATTGCTTCCCTTCTTGGTGGGCTTTTCATTGGAAGCGCTCTTCGGGTCCGGAAGACCTGTCACTTGGTGCAGAGGCTTCTTCGTGACGAGCTCGTCGGCATCTGCAATCTCGTTGACAACGATGCTGTCAAGAGCGACGCGGTCGGTGAACTTGACGGTCTCGCAGCAGACGATAACTGGGATGTCAGCGCCGCCGGATTGCTCTTTTGCCGACATCGCCACCAGTGCGGTGCCAACGCGCGAGTACAGTCGCCCATTACCAGTCATGGCGTGAGCGCCGAGGAAGACCTTGGTTGCGTCTTTGACGGCATGGCTGATGCCGTGGATGAGAGAATATTGAACCTCCAGGCCTGCATTCGACAAAGCACGAGCGAGGTTTTTGCCTTCGAACAGGGGCCGGGAGTCGATAATCGATACCCGGAATTTCTTTCCTTGTTTGTGTGCAGCGATAAGGGTCTGTTTCACGATCGAACTCCCGGCAAAGGTGACAATGACATCGCCGTCTTGGATCTTCTGTGCGGCGCTGTTGGCGATGACTTGGTCGGCAACGGTGATCTTCTCGCGGATAAAGTTATCGATAAATTCGCACAGCTCAGCCTTGGCGGTAGCTTCAGGAACAGACGGGTCTATGGATGAGATGGACAATTTGAGAGCACGAATGGCGTTGCCTTGACTGATAGACAGTGAACGGCAAGTAGAAAGGTACGTGATTTGGTGAGAAAGATGAGTGGTTAGATGGCGAGCGAGGGAAGTCCCGATAGGTGTTGTGTAGGATTCGATGACCTATAGAAGTGCAATAGTCAGTTACCATGCATCATGATAGTGCAAGATAGATATATGCATACTCTTTTAAACGCAATGAGAGTCGCAACGCATCGTGCACTGCTGCCGCAAATGACATAGTCTCGTATCTGCAAGCCCAAGGCCAGAACCGCGGGGTGAACCTCCTTTGCTGCTCCAGCAATCGTAGAGCGCCTTGGAATGCCGTAAAGATGTCCAAAGACCGCAACATTCTTGTCCTCCTTCTTTTTCGTCTCTACCGGCGCTGGTGCGGTCGCGCGGGCACCTCCTAGATGTCTCGGCCCCCTAGGAGTCGCTGCAGGGCCGTCTCTGCCAGCCGGCTGTGCTTTTCGCGGTGTCTGCACCGGGCCTCCTTGTGCAGGATTCTGCTGGGCGCCTCCTCCGCTTGCTCCTCCTGTTGCTTCCCTCTCTGTTTTCTCGCGCGCTCTCCGGGCAGCCTTCTCAGCCTTGGCTCGCTTTTTCAACTCGGCCGGCGAGAGCTTCTCTGCGGATCCATCGGCCGGCGCATCTGCTGCCTTGGGGGCCTGTGGTTGTTTTTGCTTTTGGCTGGCGTTTTTGGGCGTCGTATTTTGTTTGCTGTCGACTGCAGGGGTTTGCGATGAGGAACCGTTCGCCGCGGGGGCAGGCGAATCCTGCGCTTGTCCGGGGGTGGTCATGTCTGAAAAATCGGTCACGATCCGCGTCTGCTCTAGGATACTGGCATTGGCAAGGATGCGTGTTATTGAGTCGACGGCGTGTGTCTGTGTCGAGAAAGAGTATTGTGCGAGGTGCAAGGAGGGATGGTGGTCTGACTCATTGATTCTTTTTGTCGCGGAGTCCCGCCGCGGCACCACAAGCCACGGCAAGAAGCGGCGGGCCGGACTATCAATTTATTTTGGGGGCTTCTTGCAATCGTCTTCAATTTGTGTTTTGTCCAAGGCTCAATATTTGTACGCTCTACTAGCAAACTAATAACAAGAAAGAGTATGAAAAGAAAAGAAAAGAAGAGAAGAGAAACCAAAACATGTGTCAAACAAGGGTATGCGTATTTACTCAAAGAATCGTCTAGACTCCCCCGCTCAATATAAACCGTGAATGCAATGCTCGCTTATGCCAGCGTTAATAACTTAGTAGAATGTGTTGACGGCGAGCTTGCCAAATGGATGACGACCCCGAGTTTCTTTTGCCTTGTCGATGCCGAATCGCTCATGGTCAGCTGTGAGCTTTCGCCGGAACAAGCTGAGCTCGTTCAACAAGTTCTCCATGTCCGCTTGCATTTCATGCGCCTCGTCGTCATCGTCGTCGTCGGAGCTCTCCTGCTCGTCTTCCCAGATTCCGCTGGTCTCTTCGTCGGGCGGCGGTGGTGTAACGAGGTCTCTTTCTATTGTGATTTCTTCCGCAGGCTCCTCGCTTTGCAATGAACCAAGACTAGTCTCGCGTTTGCGCAGAGGAATAGCAGGGATGGGATTCTTCAGACTGTCCAATGCCAGCCTCAAGTGATTCCGGAGTGCTTCGTTCTCGGTCTGAAGCTGCCTGATCTTACACTCGCTGACCATTTTGTTCTCTTCCATCAGACGCTGCATTTTCTCGACTTGTTGCTGGTATTCCTCCAGCTTTTCGTTTTGAGCTTCACTCTCCCGTTTGCTTGCGGCATTCTGATTGACGGTTAACTGCAGAACGCGGATTTGCTCTGTCATTTCCGCGATCTGAGCATCTCGCTCAGCCGCAGAGACATGGTCTTGGTTAACAACAGCGCGAGTGCGAATACGTTTTGCCTGGTCGGCGTATCGGAGGGTAGAGAGCGTCTCGTCGTAATCCGAGGGCGCAACACACGCAATCATAGCAGTTTTCGAGTTTCCACCCAGACTGTCTTTCAACAGCCATGTCAGGATTGAATCACGATAAGGAACAACCTCCCTGGTTCTGCGTCCACCCGGCCGCTGCGTCTTTGGGTCAGCCAAAGCTGCAATGACTCTACCCAAAGTAGTCAGTGACTTGTTGATATTCGAACCCTCTCGAAGTCTTTGGCCTGTTGCCTCGGTTGCTTTGGCACGCTCTGATCCAGCCAGATCGACAAGACGTATTCTCGCTGTTCGTTCGGTGGTCTCATCTGTGGCGAGGTCGTGGTGGATCTGCTTTAGTATGATAGTAAAGACAGCGTGCGAGCGAGACGAAGTGTCGTTCATTTTGGTGCTGGCAACCGTTCTAGACGTATCTCCTTTTCTCATCAGCTTCATTATATCTGCAAAGCTCCGCACGGGGACGTCCGTAAGATCCTTGACATAAGGTCCGTCTGTCGGCGACTCGCGAATCTTAAGATAGTTAGGGGGCTCGGTGCGTGGCACGAGAAGATCTCGAACATGCTCGTTATAGACTTCAAAGTATGACACCCGAACATGATAGGTCGTGTCAAGAGACTGGGCCTCGTCGATCCTCTGAAAAAGGTCCTCGCATGTCCGTGGGATTAGGCCGGGCCGCTCCGGTGTTCCCATCATGGTATAACTTTTGCCTGATCCAGTCTGCCCGTAGGCTACAATACATGTGTGGTATCCCTCAAAGTTGTGGTCCAGAAACTCTTCACCTAGACAGTTGTATACATCTTCTTGGTCCGCATAATGCTCATCCGATTCGTCGTGCGACCAAAATGATCGATCGAATGTGAATGTCTTGTCTTCATATACTTTGCCTCGTGCCTGCGATCGAGGCTTTGTTGTATCGACGTCCGGTGCCCTGAGAGTGGTGGCCTGTGTGTATGGATTCATCGATATCAAGCAGTCTGTGCGCTTTTCGATTTCTAAGCCCCAACATGTCAGACGGTCACTCACAATCTCTTGGGGAAAAACCCAAGTCTTACCTCTGGGCAGAAAACCGCGAACTCTGACCACGACCTTGACATTACCTCCGGGTGAGGGACTCGGAGGCGCACTGATTCCGTTCGAAGCCACGATGACGCTCTCGCGCGACCTCAACGAGGGACTGGAGGCCGTGGAATGCATTGCTGAGGGAGGCATCATCGATACGCTAGTCGCAGTCGTACTAGCACTGGCCGTCGAGAAACCGGAGATGGAGCTTGTCGATGAATGCGCGGTGTGCTCCAGGTGGTCGTAGAGACGCACATCCAGCGTCATTTCCCTGCTGTTTTCCCTCAATAAATGCACGCAAAGAGCGAGTGTATCGCGTTGGCGAGAGAGAAATTGATGGTACATGAAAATGGGTTTGTTTTATGATGGGTTCCAAAGAAAATCGCGACTAGTTGTCCCTTGTTTTACGGTACCTTTTTTGCTAGATTGTGGAGTCGAAGTGGAATCCTGGGTCTGTTCGAGCGATGAGGAATTCCCAGGAAACAGCTCGCAGCGTTATTATGTCTGAAGAATGGCTCTGAGAGTAAGCATGGTGAGTGAGCGTGATGGGCAACAGGATGGAATGTTTACTCACAGGGAAACCCCGCACGTGCAACCAGGCAGGAGGAAGGAGACCGCAACAAGAGCAGTCAAGAAACAAGCAGACAAGCCTTGAAATAATTAATATTGTTTCCACCGAACAATTATATATTTGTAAATATATGTCTGTTGACTACATCTAATCAAGACGATGACGACTCTCTGATCTATGCTGAGTTGTGGTTTTGCCGAATCGGGTTAGTTGCGATAGGGCGGTTGCTACGGCGATTGCCTTATCATCATCGTATACACTATATAGTTCACATTCAATGCATGAACAACCAGGTCTTAATGGAATATGAATATGTGATAAATGCTTTATTCCTGAATCCTAGCTGACAGATTCTAAACTATCGCTTCAGCCCATTCACCAACAGCTCCTGCCCAATCTCTTTCAACAGAGGCTCGCTCTTTAACTTCTCAACATCTTTCTTGGCCTGGATCGACTCTGCAATGCCCATTGCCCGACAGAGATCCAAAAGACCGCCGTCAACAGGCGCCTCCCAGAGCAATAAGCCAAGCGCAAATAGGAACCCATGCAACGCTTCGATGCTTTCCTCCTCGGTGTTGATAGCTTCAACCAGCGATGCTGCAACTTCGACTTGGTCTTCCTCTGTCAGTTTATCGGGACGACTTGCAAAGCGTTCGTTATGGTTATACGCAGCAAGGTTGTGCGCAAATGATGCAGCAACCACACGCAGATTAGTGTGGCTGTCCAGTAGACATCCTGTCAGCAACCGAAGGCAGGCTTCGCGTAGATCCTGGTTGGTGACGATCTGCTCTGGGAACAGTGATGATGTGAAGAAATTGCATGCCAGCTGAAGCATGACAATGCGTAGATTATAAGGGCAGGAGGCAAGATCAGAAGAGGCGGAGAGAAGAGTCAGGAGGGTTCGGTGGCCTGGTTCCTCGGCGAAGAAACTGCTTACGCGGGGGTCCACAAAGGCAACACGAATGAGATCAACCAAGGCAAAGAGACTGTCTTTTGGAATGGAAGGAAGCGTTGACTGTATGAAGCGAGCCAGGAAGGTGAGATCCGGTACAGCTGCGTCCGCTGGCTCTCCTGTTGACCTTGTTTTGATGAACTCGACAAGGCTAGTTATCGTGGGGTCATTCTGATATGCTCCAATCTTCAAAAGTAACTTTTCCATCGGAGGAACTCTGGTGTACAGGACGTAACTGGTAACCGGCCTCTGTAGGCTTGGTAGACGTAAAGAAGCATGTGGGTGAGGAGGAAAGGCAGATTGTATCAACAAGCGAATATTACCCTTGAGTTGGGCCGGGTTCGCCCCAGACCATTCATGCTCCTTCTCTCCTTTGAGAAAAGTCATGAACGTCGGCGTTGCTCGGACTGCGTATCTTGCTCCAACATCATAGGCTGTGTTAAGGTCAACCTTGATGAGGACAGCTTTGTCCTCAGCCTCTTCGGCGAGTTCGTCGTATGCCGGATACGCTATTTTACACGGAGCACACGTCGACGAGGTGAAAAATATACAGGCGCAGGAATTCGTAGCAAGAGATAGCTGTTCGTCCAATTCTCGTAGGTTGCTGACGTTCCTAACGTATCCCCTAATTTGTGGCGCAGCTGCAGCAGTCACCGTAGGCGCCTGAGGTGCTCGGGCTGCTGGTGCAGCCGGAGCGGGTATCTGTTGGCCTGGGTCTGCTTGGGTGATTCCGCGCATTGCTCTGTCAATCTGTGGCCGTAGCATCTGCCCAAGGGGCGTGCTCAAAAATGTCTTTGGCAAAGACTGGATGTGCTCAGGGATGCCCTTTCCGACAAGAAACATTGCCAAATCTTGAGTGAAGTTATTACAGTTGTGCATAAAGAGGTCGTATGACTTATCAAATGTCAGATCTTCAGTTCTTTCACGGTTTCTTCTAGTAAGCAAACGTACCTCGGGGGTATAAATCTGTGCCAGTGAGTCTAGATATTCCTGGATGACTTCATTTGGCAGCTCTGTTCGGCCCATGTGTAGTTTTTCCATGGGTTGGCCATGGTGAGTTGTCCCTGGGACAGTTCTATGAACGCCCTGGCCGAAGAAGTATTCAACTCCGCCAAAGACGAGGGATGTATGGTATATTGCATCAATCTGGATGCCCGTCAAGGACATCGAGTACTGAGAAAGTCAGATTCCATAGAACATAGGAACAGTGCAAGCCTTGATCTTACCATGCGTGCCAGGCCCTAGAACATTGTTAGCAAGAATATGGATGAATGAAGGATGACAGATCCTACATTTGACAGGTCGTAGACATAAAGCTCCACGTCCATCTTCAAGGCCACGAAGCGCAAAGTGCATGAAAGGTTAATAATATCGTATGTAATAATCCCTTATCCAAAAAACAAAAGACAAAAGACTGTTCGTCTTATAAAAAAGTTGTTTCTGCCAGCGAATCCAGGCAGCTGCGATGGAAGCTTCCCGCAAGTTTCCCCATGCGGTGCCCGGCCTTACTTTGCTTTATCTCCGCCCCTCATCACATGTCCTCAACGACTAGCCACCATCTGCCGTCAGATCGCATCAGCCCCAACTGCCATGGTAAGCTCAGCTGCAATTCTTTAATCCCTGTCCACATCAGATCAATGATCTAACTGCATTCGCTATTGCAGCCCCCCAAACGAAGAGGCGGCGGCGCAGCAGCTCCCCCCAAAGAGAGAAAGGCCCGGCAGTCGAAGCTTGCGAAAGAAAACAACATCAGCGCGGAGGAGGAGAATGAGATAAAAGAGGCATTCGGCCTCTTCGCAGATAAGAATGAAGAGTTCCAGGACCAGAAGGAGGGTGTCATGCGGACAGACGATGTCCGGCGAGCTCTTGTGTATGCCTTCAATCCCAGCTACGGAAGCACGTCAAAGATCCCCATTGACCTTCGTGAATAGAGCACTCGGCCTCCCCCCAGATTCAGCCTCAGAGCTGTCATCGATTATCTCTGCTGTCGATCCCACCTCCACCGGCTTCGTCACATACGACGTCTTTGTCTCCGTCGCAGCCGCGAAACTCCATATGCGCAGCGACGACGCACTCGCCGAAGAAGTCGATGCAGCCTACCGTCTTTTCACGCAGGGCTCTGATGGCCCTATAACGGTAAATCATCTGCGACGGATAGCGCGGGATTTAAAGGAAGACGGCGTTAAAGATGAGCTGTTGAAGGACATGATTCGCGAAGCGAATGGGGGTGACGGGCTGCAGAAGGGAGTGACGTTGGAGCAATTTCGTGATGTTATGTCTAGAGCGGGGGTTTTCTGATGGTTCTTCTTCGGCGTTGTAGTGCTCTGGAAATATTTATGTGGCGTTATTTACTACCCTGTGATATCTCATGATGGCTTCGGATGGAGGAGTTTGTTGCGTGTTGCGCTTCTCTGGTTTCCTTTCGCGATATTGATTGCATGGAGATGTGGGTGGAAGTTAATTACTATGACTTTTACATTTACAATATTAGGGCTGGCTGCCTAGTCAGACGAACGCATCACTGAAGAGAAAGGAACTGATGATTCCTATAAGGTACACTATTGTACAAGATTTCAGAAACCAAAACGCCAACCTTGGAATCCGCCTGCCGCTATCCACGCCTGTATCCGTATATACTTGGTAAACCTCGCATGACAGTGCTATGATGCGAAAGCTACCTTTCACGGCCGTCTGTGTATGTGCAATCTCTCCTGGGAGAACATTGTCGAGAAATCTGGCTCTTGAATGACTCCACTCCCAGATGCTTTGCTTTCCAGGAATTGCTGCATGGCTTGAGGTCATATTGATAGGTAGGATGTCTCAGCCAGAACTCGATAGGCTCTCCGACTTCAAGTTTCAGCAAGAGTCACCAGTACTCGTCCCATTTCGTGGGGCGATTTCGACGGGGTCAGAATGAAGTTAATTCAAGAAAGCCAGCGCCAGGTATATTGGATTCTCCGACAAAAAGAAGGGTATCAAATAGGTAAAGAAAAAACGCCTATAATCAAGCTGCAATTGGGCGGCCGCTTGGTATCTCTTGTTGTTTTACCCCATGAAATAGCTCCATTAGATCGTGGGAGCTTCGGGTTTGAATGGGGGATGAAAGCTGGGTGTCCAAGCCCGTACCTGACGTTTCAGAATTGTAGGTTTTTGATCCTGCTAATGTCTCATTTTCCGTAAACGTAGTAATGCTGGCTTCACTGCTACTCTTGCTGGATTCTTCGTTCCCATGCGCATCTGATGATTCAAGAGGGCCTCCATTCTGCGTCTCCGAGTCTCCGCCGTTATGTCCCATGGCTTCGCTATGGTAGCCTGACTCTGTTTCGTCGACGCGTTCATAGAATAGCATGAAAACGCCTCCTTGACCGAATACTGTTTGTTCACTAACCAGTCGAACGTCTTCATCACTGAGGCGGAACCACCTATGGCTGACCTCCTTCTCATTATCCTCTTCTTCACAGTCATCAATCGGGAAATCTTTGGCTGAGAACTTCCTAAAGCAGATGTAATGCCCGTTCTCGTGCCTCCCAAAATGTGTTAGGACAGCTCGTAACTCATATTTCCGATGAATTATCTCGTTCGATGCCCCTGCTATCGGTAGCATAGAAGACTGCGGATCTAGATCCCAGACCTCTGGAGAGTCTTCTTTGGCAAAATTCCGAGTGCCAAGACACCAGTCACCTAGATCAATAACAGCTGGAAATCGGACTTCGGCGTGATTCTTCCGCAAAGCACCAGTTTCCTCGTCGAAAACACTTCGATTGACGTGGATCACTAAATTGCTGGGAGCTCTGGCAACGACCGCTTGGCGTGATTTAGTTGCCGATACCCTGTTCTTTGACGGTATATGGCATTTCTTTGATAAGACTTTCTCTGTAAAATCTTCTTCATCCAAGGCTTCCCGGACAGCTTGGAGGCGTGCTTCGGCAGAGTTCTTCAACGTAGACGAAAGGTTTGGCACCTGAGAGCCCTTTCCAAGATTGTCATCTTTCTCTATATCACTCAACAGACGACTGAGTTGGCCTTGCGCACGCAAAAGTGTGCATTTTGCACACTCCACTCCCTCGATGGTCTCCAAAGCCATGTAGTCGTCAAGGCATTCTCGAATATCATATTCCATTTTCCTTCCAAGAGAAACAGTCAAGCAATTGAAAGGGATAAGTGATAACCCCTCGGTCCACCCACAACTGGTGCAGCCGACACGTTGTGCGAGAAGGCCCTCCAGAGGGTTGTGCATATGGTCCAGCTGCCTAGAATTGCGCCCCACCAGCTTTTCATCACCAAGTATCTTCGAAGAATCCAGAAAACTTCCCCGTTGACCGTCCATCCTCAACCCAGGATTGGTATTGAACATCCTTGATGCTTCCCGAACCTCTCTATCGAGTTGATCTGCGATTTTTGAGAAATATTCTTGCGCATCCTGTTGTTGCCAACTGCTCATAGATTTCAGCTCCGATGGTATCCAAAATTTCTGTCCATGATTCTCCGGATCATTCAATTTCTCCAAAGTATCCCTCAGAGCATTAAGAGTCGACAACCGGCCTCGAGCGTCCAAATTATTGATGTTGCGCTCCAAATAGTTCGAAAACGACTGGAGAGATGCCAGTCCCTGTATGACGCTATTCTGGTAGCAAGAATTATCCCAGTTCCCAAGGCCAGGCGGAATGTATTCTTTGCTTCCCAAAAAGGCATTTCCGAAGCTCGACAGCCTTCGCGCACGTGGCAATATCGAATCGAGAGATGTCTTGTCGAATCCGATTATGCGCCGCATCGCCTGCTCTTTCTCGTGAAAGCTGGAGTACTTCGACGAAGGGTCCGTATCCGTATCCTTGTTTTCTGCATCGAGCGCCGCCACTATGCGAGATGGGATCATGTAGATGAGTATGTTCCACAGATATTGACAAACCGTAAGAGGCAAGGGCCCCAGATATGGAAATATGAAGTAGAGGAAAAATATCGATGACCCAACGATAGCGGCTACAGTACTGCGCTGCAGGGTTGTGGGTGTGAAGTCATACTGGTCGTGGCCAGTAAATGTAAATGAATTCAAGGTGAGGCCATGGTAACTCATGGCGATAGAAGGGAGGAAAGAGGTTCTGGACGAAGATGACGCTTCAGTCGTTCATTTGAGAGCAGTCATCATATGCAATAAGGTGGATTTTGTTCCGGTTATAACCCAAGGCCAAATAAAGAGCGCAGAGGCAAAAGGATGTTCAGATTCGAAGGTTACAATGTAATACAATAAAGGGAAGCGCTCATTTGTTAAGCCGATGGGGCAACGTCGCTTTTGGTCTGTATGCGGCGCCGGAAAACTTTTTTATCGATAACGCGCAAATCAATCCCCCACAAAAGCTGCTGATTTATCACAATTCTTGCATCAGGTTATTTTATTCGACAGCCAACATGGGACGAACAGGGAAGCTCAAGAAGAAATGTAAGAGGGTCTAGCAAGGCCCGCGATCGGATTTAGAGAGGCTAATTTCGTCGAATTTAGCTACTTCAATTCATTCTCGTGCTGCCCGCCGAGAGACTTCACCTTCCGATGCCAACAAATCGCTAGAATCGGTGCCTCGCGTGGAGGCCCCGAAGAAATCCTCCGGCGTACTTGCAGCGCAATCAAGCGCCGGGATATCTAAGAAGAAATCCAAGACAAAGGCATTGACCCGAGCACAGCGTCTTCGCCAACAAAAGGGCATCGAGCGGGCAGAGAATGTTGTTGACCAACTCGAAAACAAAGTGGCCAAGAGCATCACAAAAGCAAAAGCAATTAATGCACGAAGGGTAGGTTGATCAATATCCATTCATTCCATTATCCTACTAATATGTTACAGGCACAATGGGAAGATTTGAATAACAAAAATGATAAGACGAAGATCCTCCAGCAAGCAGAAGAAAGTGATGACGATCAAATGGAAGCAGATGAGCCTTTGTCAGCTGCCCCCAAATCTTCAACTAAAGCTGCTCTTCCAAAGCCAGCTGAAAATAATTTGCCGCCTGCTGGACACGAAGCTATGGACGACGATGACAACATTACTTGAGAAGCAGCATCATATGACAAATAATGGCGAATAATGGAAGGATTTGGTCTGGATCCGACTTATTTCCTGGGTCGGAGTTGGTTTATCATGCGATCTATCTCGGTCAAGGCAGGCCCAGAAGCCTTTGATCGCAGGAGTTCAAGTGTATTGGGGTCTTTGGCTCGCAAGGCCTCCTCTCCTGCTTTGACGATCATCCCACACTTCACCCACATTTCAATCCTTTCGGAGACGGGGAGATTGGTGCATTTGGGAACAAAAGCTGAAGCAAGCTTAGTATTCCCCGCTCCCAAAATTTCAGCATAGAATGGCTATATAGACGTCAGTAATCGTGTATATAGAACTTGTTGACGATTCTTGTATATTCGTACCTCCCAACCAATAGGTGACTTTCTCAGCTTGGATATCTCTTCCAAATCACCCCAATCTCGTTTGGCAACCAACGCCCTCAGGCGAGTCCACCAATACGTTGTATCTGACATTTTGAACTCACTATAGAGCTTCTGCGCTCGTTTCCCATACCCAGACTTGATTAGTCTGTAAACAGTCTCGTTGAGGCTAAGGCCGACATATTCTGCACCATCCGATAGTTCTTTATCTAGAGCCTCTTGCACTTTAAGCAGATGGGAGGCCTCTAGAATAGACTTGTGTTGAAATTGTGTTGCGGCATCTTTTGAATCTGAAAGCACACGAGACGCCAAATTCAATTTGTCTATCTTGGACTGAACGGTGTCCGCAGAAAGTGCCTCGGAAATTAGAATATTGGATCCATCAATAGGCCTATCATCTTGATAGTACAAGTCCTTTAACAAATCCACATCGCCTTCTCGTGCCGATGCTTCGACCAGTGCAGCAGCAGCAGGCCGGTCATTGATTGTTCTGAAGAATGTCGATAGCGGGAGCTTTTTCTTCAGGTGTAAAAGGACATAGTAGATGAGATCTGGATCCCCACTTTGCATTGCCTTGTCAAGAGCAATGCTGTCCTCCTCCATATTAAGAAGCAACGGCACCTGCTTGCCGGCTCGTGGTTCGTAATTCAGAAGCTGCGTAGCAAGGTGTGCTCGGCCTTCGTCATATGCAGATTGAGCGATGATCTCAAAGGAAATTCCTGACTTTCCCTCCAATCTTTGAACAATTAATTTGCACACTGCGTCGTCGTCTGCAGTGGAAGTTTTAACTTTTTGACTCGCCCAGTGAACGTAAATCTTATCCGTTGGAATGCGAATATACTCCGACATTCGAATAGCCAACAGGTAATGATGCCGGTTGATGAGGCGATCCAACAATCTCTCAGGGGTTAGTCGGAGATACTGGTCGAACGATAGGGGCATGCCGATCTCAAAATCTCGGACCGCTTTTAACACCCTAAGCCTCTCTGTCATATCGACGAACTCGTCGCTATTATAAAGCTCCAAGACGGATTTCCCAAAGGATGCAGCTTTCAAGAGTCGTTTTTGCCAAAATGTGTTGAATTCTTGGCCAGCAGCTCTGACGCAGGTGTCTACAGCTTCTGGAAGGCTGGGGCGGATGCGTTGCATATTATCATCGACCTTTGGAGATTTCTTTTCCAGCAAATCAATTGAGTCCAACAGGACTGAGGCTGGGTATGTAGAGCCGAGTCTGAAGACATCTTCAGTGACAGCTTTAATTAAATCAGTATCACACCGCAAGAAACAAGGAGTAACGAGATATACCAGAAACCTTGTGGAGAAATTCACAAGACTCGTTTGTCAATAACCATACGCCGTCGAGCTCTGGCAAGACATGCACACGTCCGTCATAGTAGTGCCTTGACCAGTAAGCATATAAACGTGGCATGTTAAATATATGTACTCACTTCGAGGCTACTCCGTCACTTCCTACCACATGAATCTCGTCTTCCCAAGCAAGGACAACGGCATCTTCTCCACACCATTCCATAGAGATGGGAGGGGTTTTGGCTCTTGTATCATACTCGCTGTATTTATTCTGAAAATCACTGCTCACAGTCCAAACCTTTCCGTCACTTGTGTAGAGAGCCACTACATTGCCGGAAGGTGAGGCACTAATATGTTTGAACGGGCCGTTTTGCAGCATTCGGTCTTCTGCTTCTGTGGCGTCAACTACATATACAGTCTTGTCGACGGCTAGAAGTACCTCGACCGTGCGAGACAGAGTATATGCTGGAGGAATCAAAGTCCATGATGACACTTCACCCTCGGGAGAGGGAGCCAACAGCCTTGGTCTAGGCTCTTTGTAGTTAGAGACTGCAATAAGTTGATTATTTGATAATAAGGCAACGAAGCCCGAGGACCAGAAACGGCAAGCCCGCACGCCGTATTCCTCAGCACCCTAGAGAAACAGTGAGAGAATTTCGTAGAATAATGGCATGCACAACATACATTGCCTAGTGAAAATGGTGCAAAGTCGCCATGAAGACCATAATAGCGGCGGACAGTGCCATCTTCTGCTACGACGAGTAGCTCTTCATCGTCGGACCAGCCCAGTCCTCTAATTGCACCGTATTCCCACTACAACTGGTTAATTGAGTAAATTGGAATACAAGAGTTAACACATACATTGAACCGACTAATTAATTTCCCAGAAAAGGAGTATATGTCTATGCTCGATTTGGCGGTCTGTGCATCTCGATACCTATACAGCTTGCTCTCATTCCGATACAGTGCTTCAATAATCAAACTGTCAGCTCTGTTACCATACCAAAGACGGGGATATATACCCAGGGCACCCGCGTTCGGAGCGGCAGCAACCACATAGTTTTCAAGCTCCAAGTCTTCGTCAAAAACGCCGTCGTAGATTCTGACTTTGCGATAAAAACTGTCGCCCAGTCTCTCCCAGTCAGCACGGGGATTCGGAGGGGCCATGGTAGCTACTGCGCCATCAGACGCTACAGCTTTGTTGGCATGGAGTTCACCTGCAGCTGCAGCACGGCAAGTCGTCAATACAGGCTCCCGCTAAGCCCTACGCTATACCGCTTTGGGCATCGCCCGCCCCGTTCTACTCTCCTTCCGAATGTCCACCTCCAAGCTTATATCAACTGCACCATCACCACGCAGCTATACCCATGGACCCGTTCGCCGTTCAGAATCTGGTATCTGGGCTGTCTGATCTGGAGCTCGCGGTCCTGCTCTCTCTCGTCTGTGAAGAGCATTGTGTGGTTGAAACGCCCATAGTAAACGTCGATAATGTCTCGGGCGAGCTTGCTTTGGTATAGCAAACCCTCTATTCTGTTCGAGCTCCGTAACTTACTGGTTTGAATCAGATTTGCGAGAATACTTTTGATTTGACCTATGCCATTCTCGACTGCTCCCCGTCAACATCCAGAGACGAATTCAGCGATAGCATAGTTGCGCCTGATTCATACAGAGGCCGATCACATGTAGCTTCAAGCTCGGTGAGTACGCTATTGTCATTGTAGTATCCATTTCAGCGTCTTCTAACAAATTCTAGACAGTCTCGTCCATTCGAAATGAGAGCTACTCCCATAGTCACCTTGACGAGAGGAAGATTGTAAATGTAGTAATCGCAAAGAATTTCAACCATGTCTCTTCGGACATTCAGCTCCAGGCGCTAGAGGTATTTGAAGCAGCTTTCTCGTTTCTTATCATCCGCTGATTATAAATAGTTGATACGGCTGAAGCGGATATTTACTAGAACATCTGTCCATACAACCCAGAAATCGTTCCTGTTTATACCTGTACTTGGGTTTGATGAAAGCACTGGGCATGGGTTACATTTGAACAAACATCTGGTGAGTATTGCGGCATCTATCTAAAAAGATATAATCAATCTGATAGCAGCTAGAATGAGGCGTTTCTTTTCTCTCATTTCCATGAAATCGGGACTGGGCTACCACATCTTGAAGGGGATAATGGGTGGCTGTCCGAAGACCAAGCATCCCTCTCTTCTGTTGTGAGGAAGCCACAGCAATACAGCAATGATTTCCACGCCAGTCCTCATATAATATCCGAACAAGTATGACCATATCCATGTCTCAAACTCCAAATTCCTAACATGAGCTTAGATGATACTGCAATTACGCTCCTTAAGCCACGCCGTCTCCGTCTCAGCCGAAGTCACCCGTTACCTGCACAACATAGTGGTCTTCCTCCGACTCAACCGTGCTGTTGCAGGCGGAATCTCTGCGAGAGCTACTAAACATTTCATTCTCGTTGCAAAGTCAGTTGAGTCTCTTCCCCGAAGTCTGTAACTTGCTTACAAGCGTAGGTCTCTGGCCTCGTTACATGGAATCGACTATCTCACTCCGTCCGTTGTGTGTCTTGCCGCCAAGAAGGTCTATCGCCATCGGATCGTGGTTGCCAGACCTGAAGACGACAGGAGTCTACAATATGGAAGCGACCTTGAATCAGTTAAGATTTTACTCAGAGGACTCGATCCGGATCAAATCATCAATTCTGTGATTACAGAAGTTGAGCCTCCTCTGTGAGGATAATCGGCATTCATAACTAAGATCCTTCTTGCCATCAATCAAACAAATTATTGTCTGATGAATGGCTATGGCTACCATTCAACAATCGATCTGAATAGCCAATATGGCAGCGGGCAGACGTCACGGTCCACTGAGATCATCTCACGGAATCGGCCCATTATACGCTGATATCTGGGACAGTCGAAATAGGGCACTACCGCTACAATCAAGCACGAAATTCGCAGTATCGAATTCAACTGGTCGCAGCGAGCTTATCCCACTGATATACTTACTTTTATACAAACGACTTTGATTATTGATGTCCGAGGCAAGCTCTAGTCACTTTCAACCATGAAGTCATGAGGATTAGCTATCGTGAAAAGTACGGAGGACAAATCATGGAAAGTCAATTTCGTAACTTGAAGACTATAATCTTCGCTTAATAATTTGTCAATACCATCATAAGACGTCGTTCTTCGCCTTTTGAAAAAACGAATCAAATGTAAGAAGCAAGTTGAACGAGGAATATAATATATATGTTTCGCTAGATTGCAGGTCATCCTAGAATGAGAAATATCGTAATGCAAAGAAAATCAAGCAAAGCAAGTCATACATCCCAATTCGCTCCTCTAGACGCCGGACCATGATGCAGAAGTCGATGGGGCAAGGAGAAACAAAACCACGGTTGAATAGTGGAAAGGAAGGGGTATTGTATTGGGAAGATGGATGGTAGGGCCATGTATTCAAAAGTAATATATAAAGCAAGTAATATAGAGCTGACTCGAGAGACATCGTCTATAGATGCCCCGCTCGGCCGTCCAGGGCCAGAGGACCGGAGTCGTTGCGGGGAGTCATGGGGTCATCCTCGAATGTCTCGGGGTTGGCCGGGGTGTCGGAGCGGGCGTTGGATTGGTTGGCCCGCGATGCAGGGCCGCTAGGTATGGGTATAGTAGCAGACTCGCTATTGCCGCTTATAGGCCCCTCGGCAGTGCCGTCTGGATTGTCAGTGTCCTGCGTAGGCGTGCTTCTCTCTTCGCCCAGGTGCAAGTTTTCTGTAATCGCGGCTAGGTCGTTGTCGTCTGCGCCTGTTTCATTATTCGTCTGCGCGTTTGACAGCGGTTGCTCTTCAGTCGGACTACTTGAGTTGTTATTAGCTGCGTTGGTCTCCCCGTTGGTAGTGTTGTTCGGGGCTGAGTCGGAATTTCGCTCCTCGTCTGACTGGTCCTCGAGTTCAATGGTATCGTCCACTTCGGCGCTCAGGTCGGTCCACGCACGGCAATTTGGACATTGAAACATTGGGTATTCGGGCGTGTGTATTAACCGGCGGATACACTTGTAGTGCCAGACATGCGCGCAAGCGGCCATGAACAGGCATTGATACGGTCGCTGTTCAGATTAGTTTCCGCTGTAATATAGTGAACGCTGGTTAACCTACCAGAACAGAACCTAAACAGATGGAACACTCCCTGCACCCAGCAAAGTCCGTAGCAGCCTTGCCCTTGCCCAGGTTGTTGATCAAACTCTCTGTGTTTTTGCTGTAGCACTAGTCAGCCTCAAGTTGGCGAACATGGTCATTTGGCACAGGGACTTACTTGAACTCATTTGGCCTCTGCTGCCATGTCCGGTTGCATTCGATTCTTATTCGCACACACCGGAAGATCATTTCCTCGCCGCCTCTGAAGTCTATCCCCAGCTGCACAATATCTCCATCGCGAACGGCGTACAGTCTCGACACCATGTTCGGTTGGCTGAGGCGGGTCCGATTGAGAAACGTGCCTGACGAACTACCGACATCTTTGATATGCCACTGCCCGCCGACCAAGGAGAACTCGCAGTGTTTCCGGCTAACGACCTTGGACTTGAAGCCAATCGGGGCATCAGAAGGATCGGCCGGGTTGGCAATCGGCACTCCGTCTCGCTCGGAGTATCGTCCCAGGCGAATAACGCAGTCTTCCGCAGGCAGGGTACGGGTCATGGGCGTAAACTGTAGGGACGGACGGGAGTTATGGCGGGTATCTTGGTGGGGGAAAAAGCGGATGGTATTGTTCATCTTCGGTTTCTTATTGTTCCCAGCGGTAGCAGAAGCAGCATCTGGTGTCACAGTCGGAGCCGACGCAGGAGTCGTGCTGCTGGGAGCTTCCACTTCCATGGCCTGCGTCCCAATCACCGCCGACGGGGCAGGTGCCCTATGCGACGGGGTTGACTGCGACGAGGCTGACGAGGCCGACTGGGCTCGCGGGTCCGAGTCGGAGCTAACGCTGTCGGTTTGCAGCGCAGAAGACGAGAGCGGCGGCGGCTCCAATGGGTCAGCGGTCGGGGACAGATGGAAAGGCGACGTCAAGGAGACCACGCGACTGAGGCTGTTGCGATGGCGGCGCTGGTTGCCGGGCGATGGCGGCGATCCAGACGACGATGACGGGGTGAAGTGACTCTGGGTATAGGCGCGCAGCTGGCTGAGACGGCGGAGGCGTCCCGCACGGTTGGCTGAGGCGGGAGCTTGCGACCCCGAAGCCACAGAAGTCGACATTGACACAGCACAAGACAGGTTGTTTATTCCCCAGTGATTGATTATACTGCACTCCGTATATATATGTATCTCTCTCGGGGAAAGCCAGACCTCACGTACGCCGTGGCTCGGGCTAATTAAGTGGAAATATTCAGACGGCGGCGTTTCGGTATTGTCACGCGTACGAAAGAACGGGGCTTGATTGGTCCACTTGCATACGTCACGGGGCACGCCCAATCAGCACACGATCAGACGGCGTGATATTTCTTTTGTGTTGTTGTAGAATTGCAGTGGACGAGTATTGTTTGTCTCTATTTATACTCGACCCTGAATGCATGGACAAGCAATGGACAATGCATCATGAGGTGGCCCACCACAAACGTGCGCACAAACTTGAAAGGCAAGAGGTACTTTAGCGCGCACCCATTTTACTAGCGCGCCCAAGTACCATGGATATTGATTGCATGACCTTAACTCGGGGCCAGCCTCTGCTTTCAAGAGCGTACAAGCTATGCTACTCGTACCATGATAGACAAGTAGTCTTATCTCCTCAAAGCGGCTTCCTGCAGGAGGGTTTGCCAATTCACGTGTTGTAGCAGACTGCGGGGCGCTGGATTCGGCGTGGCAAACGTGAGGTTGTCTACTCAAGTCGGACCTCTCGAGCAATGAGATAGAGACTAGGGCATGGTGCTGCCCACTTTATTAAATTTAAATCGCCGTTAGTTACATGCACTAGCCAACCCTAGGCGTACAACTTGATACCGAGTGCTCGCCACGTTACGCAGAGTGTCGAGAATCGAGATGCATGTGAGGAGGCATGAGGAGTAGTTGCAAGTATAGGCGATACAGTATGTTGTATAGATGGTAACGATATACAGATACTGCGCTGCTAATGTGAGCTCGACGTCATAAGGACGGAACAAAGTAAACCCGCCGCGCCAATGGGAAGCCGGCTTGGAACTTGGCAATCCAGCCGGTTTAAGTGGCCGCGGCATGTCACGTGCATCTGTGCTTGCTTAGTCGTACTGCAGTGCTATGTAACTACCTACCAGTACCAGGAGCTACCGTTGCTAGAGAGACCTGGCGAGTAGGAACTCACGATTGAAGACATTGAAGAGACAGAGGTGCCGTCATCAAGGTCTACCGGTGGCAGCACTGTTTCACGTGCGAGCATAGCATAGCATCGCAAGTAAACAACACGACTGTCACGGTTCGTGTCAAAGCACAAGCTCTCTTTACGCTCCGAGTAACGACTTCGAGGCTGGACTGGGCCATTGTATATTATGCGTGCTTTTCTTCGACTGTATCGTAGCTCTTCGCATGTAGGAAGCTTATCAGTGGCAGAGTCACGGGGATGCCGATGATGGAACAACAACAGAAGGTGAATAATATACACATACACATGTATATACGTATACGTATAGACATAGATATGTGTGTGTGTATGTATCTTTACTCTCCAGTGCATATAACATGTGCAGAGCAGTACAGAGCAGTGAAGATGGTGCGGATGATGGTGGTGATCGTTGAAGTGCGAGCTAAACTAGAGCAAGCTAACTTAGTCATAAGGACATCTCCCTCTTCCCACCTCCTCCTCCACCACCACACTTCGGCATCGCAAGCCCTCCCTTTCATGCCTTGCCTTGTTTAGTTTCCTCGTTTCTCGAGTCGGTCCCTCTCCCGATAGGCAGGTCTTCTTGTCTTATCGCCCATAATCACGCGACGACGCCTCAGTCTTTTGCGTCCCCCGTCCTGCGTCGATCTCCGTTTACACCTCCAACCACCACCACGCTCGCTCAGTAATGCCCTCGCTCTAGACATATTACATATCCCCAGCTCCAACGCTTCTGCCTTTGCTCTTCGTTTGACGGCCACTCCTCCTGCACGGGCCCCTTCGTCAGGGTCCGGAGGAACTGCCCAGTGACGCCATGGAGAACGCTTGCCTGTCTTGTTTGTCGGTCCTCGATCGCTGGTGCCATATATCTGCCTGTCTGGGCCCGATAGGAGGTCGTTCAAGAGATGGTATATACGAGCCGATTCTACAAGACAGTGAACGGGAGGCTGTCGCCGATCTGTTGCAATACCTTGAAAATGTAAGCTCCCATAACATGGACAAGGCCCCCCGGTTATCCAACTCGTACTGACTGTTGGTGCTCAGCGTGCCGAAACCGACTTCTTTTCTGGCGAACCGCTCCGCGCCCTGACAACCTTGGTGGAATCGAATAATGTTGATCTGCAACGGAGTGCCAGCTTGACCTTTGCCGAGATCACAGAGCGAGGTTTGTTTGTTTCGACAACACGCCTAGGTCGTACGAGATCTCATACTAATTGCATGTTGCATGTTAGATGTCCGAGAAGTCGACCGTGATACCCTCGATCCTATCCTCTCCCTGCTCCAGAGCCCCGACATCGAAGTTCAACGAGCCGCAAGCGCTGCGCTAGGGAACCTTGCTGTGAACAGTATGCACACATCCGTACAAGCAATTGGTGAATGTTGACTGACTGTCCTACAGCCGAAAACAAAGTGCTCATCGTGACGCTCGGCGGCCTCACCCCATTGATAAAGCAAATGATGTCTACGAATGTCGAAGTGCAGTGCAATGCCGTGGGCTGCATTACGAATCTAGCGACCCACGAGGATAACAAATCCAAAATTGCCAGGTCCGGTGCATTGGGGCCATTGACAAAACTGGCAAAATCCAAGGACATGCGAGTGCAACGAAATGCCACCGGAGCTCTGTTGAACATGACACATTCTGGTAGGTTGATCTTTTGAATTATGTTTTCTCTGCGAGTTGTACTGATTGAACTTGTTTATAGATGACAACCGTCAACAGCTGGTCAACGCCGGCGCCATCCCCGTGCTAGTGCAGCTGCTTTCGTCTCAGGATGTTGACGTGCAATACTACTGCACGACAGCTCTGAGCAACATCGCCGTCGATGCCACCAACAGGAAACGACTTGCACAAACCGAGTCTCGCTTGGTACAATCTCTGGTTCAATTGATGGACTCATCAACACCCAAAGTACAATGTCAAGCTGCTCTTGCTCTCCGGAATTTAGCATCCGACGAGAAATATCAGCTAGAAATCGTCCGCGCAAAAGGCCTGCCTCCTCTTCTACGTCTCCTTCAATCATCATACCTTCCGCTCATTCTTTCTGCCGTTGCCTGCATCCGAAATATATCCATCCACCCACTTAATGAATCACCTATCATAGATGCGGGCTTTCTGAAGCCGCTGGTTGACCTTCTCGGCTCTAAAGACAGCGAAGAAATTCAGTGCCATGCTATATCAACGTTGCGCAATCTGGCAGCTAGTTCTGACCGCAACAAAGAGCTTGTCCTTCAAGCCGGTGCGGTTCAGAAGTGCAAGGATCTCGTCTTGAACGTGCCAGTCATTGTCCAGTCCGAAATGACCGCGGCCATTGCCGTGCTCGCCCTCAGTGACGAATTGAAACCCGAGCTCCTAAATCTCGGCGTCTTTGATGTCTTAATCCCTCTTACCGCATGTGACAGTATTGAAGTTCAAGGGAACAGCGCTGCAGCGTTGGGAAATTTGTCCTCCAAAGGTAAGCTTACTTCTCTCACGGTGGGTGATCATATGCTAATCACGTAAATAGTCGGAAACTACTCCATTTTCATTCGTGACTGGACTGAGCCGGAAGGAGGATTTCACGGATACCTCACTCGATTCCTGGACAGCGGCGACCCTACTTTCCAGCACATTGCTATCTGGACCTTGCTACAGCTGCTGGAGTCAGAGGACTCGAAGCTTATTGAGCTCATCTCAAACTCAGAAGACGTCATGCAGCTCGTCAAACGCATCTCCGAGCGGAATATTGACTCCGACGACGAGGAGGTCGACGAAGGGGAAAGCGAGGTCGTTGCGCTGGCACGACGATGTCTCGAAGTTCTCGGCAAAGGACCAAAACAGACGTTGGTCGAAGGTTGAACTCTGCTCGCAACTTGATATTTTATCGTCCACTATTCACATTCTCGCCTGCCGATTATCATCGACCTAGTTATGGTGTATCTTTTTCTTTCTTTCCGTTTCTTTTTCTCTTTTTGTTCTCTTGTGTCACGAACATTCATATACTGTCTTATTGCATCTTGTTTATAGCGTCCTTTCAACTTTGGTCGGACTGAGCCTGAGAGTCTTGTTATGCGCCGCTTGCATCATCCTTATATTTTAACATTGTATTAGAATTGCGCGATACTAGCCGTTGTAATAATGAGATACCTCGTATATTTAATGCATTTAACATAGTTCCAAGTAGAATATAGTCTTGTCTTGTCATCCGCAGCAATACTATGTACGTACATAGTAGTATGGTGGTGGTGGTGGTGGACCCGCCAAAATATTCTCCACCCGCAGCACGCTAAATATTTATTTCTTCCATAATTTCAGAGCTTCAACCTTCCCAAGACAACGATCGCCTCAACCCAGCCATGGAGAATCCCTTGCCATCCCTTGCTGTCCCCGGCCAGCAGCTCGCGTCGACATCCACATATCTCCCTGGCGCAGGAACCCACGTCCACAACGGCGTGATCTGTGCCTCCATCTCCGGCCCAGTCTTCGTCGAGCAGCTCGCCCAACAAGCCAAGTCCAAGACCACAAAATCAATCCTGAGTGTCTTGCGATCTGGCCTCGGCAACGTCGGACCAAATGGCTCGGTGCAAAAAGCTCCAGCAACAGCAGGAACCTCGGTGCAATCGTTGCCTGCGAAAAAACACAAATACAACACCCTTCCTGCGGTCGACTCGGTGGTGCTTGCACGCGTGACTCGTGTGCAAAAACGACAGGTCGCGCTGTCGATTCTCGTTATTCTAGACGATGTTACCGCAGCTACGTCGGCGCCGTTCTCTGACAACGACAACATCGCCGCCATCCTCACCTCGGCCGCCAATCCAGAGAATCAAAGCACGTCGGACGAACTGCGGTTCCAAGCGCTGATCCGGAAAGAAGATGTTCGTGCAGTCGAGAAGGACCGCGTTGTTCTGGAGGATATGTTTCGTGTTGGAGATGTTGTGCGCGGCAGCGTTATCTCGTTGGGGGATCAGAGCTTTTACTATCTGACCACGGCACGCAACGACTTGGGCGTTGTCATGGCTCGCAGCGAGTCGGGCAATATGATGTTTCCCGTCAGCTGGAGAGAGATGAAGGACCCTTTGACTGGGCATTCGGAGTCGAGAAAGGTTGCCAGGCCATTCTAAGGCATTCGATGAGACTTCAGAATCTTTATCTTAATGCTCTCGAAGCCAAAATATCAGACAGTGGAGGTGTCTAGTCCATATCCATACCTTACCACCACCAGCTCACAATATTCAGCGTCCTTGAGGGATCCAGTGGATATCAAGAGCTGAAGCTGAACGACGGCCTATCACGACTTTCCCAGTCTTCGAATCACTGGTCCGAATTGTTGCGCCTATTTTACTGCCGCAACTCTTCAAGGGCACTTTCAACGTCGCCAGAACTATCTATTACCTCGGTACATTACTATACGAGAAGTTCTAGAGCATACAGACGCACCAGCTCCACGCACGTTCCGCCGACATTTGTTGAACAACCAACAATCAGAGCATTCAATTGACAAAGGACCTGTCGATTGCTCGCAATCCAGTCACTAGGATAGTTCACAATACAAATATTTCAGAAAAGTGCTTCCATGCTACTTTTCCCCCTTATTCCTATGCTTTCTTTCTTTCTTTCTTTCTTCCTTCCTTCCTTGTCTTTTCTTCCCTTGAACCTCTTCAGTATACATGGCCTGGACCCTTCAGTGTCAGACTGTGTTTGTCATTAGAGGAATATCGATCGGGGCATTTGCCTCGGACCTTTTGTTGGTATCTCAGATACCGTTTCTATTCTTCACCTCCGTGGAGTTTGGAGTATAACAAGAGGATACATTTCGACGTAGTTTGAACAGATAGACTAAGTCTTCTGTATATTCGTATATATCTTAAGGATATAGATTGTGTGGTTGATCATAATTTTATTTACCAATGCTGTCTATATGTGGATGGCTACCTATCTCATAGGTATATACATAACAAGTGATATTCTCCATACAATGCACCCCGTTCTATATTCCTTTTTAACCTTGTTGTTGCGACAGCTGATCCATCCCATCAATGCTCTTTTCTACTTTTTCAACGTCTTCTGCTTCTCAGCATCCTTAATCAACTTCTTCCCGGCAACAAAAAGACCCTTTCTCGTCCTCACAGCATCCATATACCTCTTCGCAACGTTCTCTCTATCCGCCAACTCGCCGAGATCCTCAAGCTCTTCTTCTGTAGCTGGCACCCAGAAGGGATCTTCGTCGAGGGCCTCGAAGCCCGCGAAAATAAGCTGTGGTGACGCCGCGCCGGAGGTTCGTTTGCGGATTTCGTCGGAGAAGCCGAACGATTCTGCGACGGGGAGGAGGGAGAGGATTGTGAAGAAGGGCGTGCCTTCTTTCATGGTTTCTGATAAGATGCGTCCGCGCCGGCGGGTTATGACGCCGTAGACTCGTCCGAGGACTTCGGCTGTTGGTTGTTAGCATGATGTATGGAATGAAAAGGGTGAAGCCGGCTTACTCGATGCTTGGATTTCGCAGCTGTACATTGCAAGGAGAATGCGTGGACTCCAGTCCAAGAAGCCCTGTGACACGGATTCGCGCACAATGCGAATTGCCTCGCCCGTCAAGCGGCCAAAGTCAATGGCGTCTTCGTCCTCGACATGCAGAGAAATATCCTCTAGCAGTACGGCAATTCCTTGCACGGGTTCTTGACATAGTGGACCTTGTCCTGTTGCTAGTTGGAAGGCATAGACTATCTTATCAGAGAGGTCGCGGATCGTGTTTGCTTGTCGACTGAGCTGGCCATTATGGCTTCGCTGTTCTTCAGACAAGCTAAGCAGAGTTAGTCCCAATATTTCTTCGCACAGTTCAGATAGGTCACAAATAGAATATAGGAATACTTACAACTTATCACTAGCGTTGGCGGCCGTGGCATCGATCAAAACGTTTGGCCCTACCCTTCGAGGTCCGAAAGATATGATCTTTTCCACGATATCTAAATTGATATCTTCATGCTTCGATTGTGCGAGCAGGTTTCGTAGTTCTTTCTTAAACTCCGCTAGGGAGAGAATATTCGTCTCAAGAGACTCAGCCTCGTCCACATCCCGAGTTTCAATCTCTTCGACCGGTTCCTCGGTCTCTGTGGCCTTTTTAGCCCTCTTCTCGGATTGCAGCTGTTTGAGGGTTCCCGCATGCTTCGACAGGAATTCTGTGACTTCCGAGGGAAGAGGAAGTACTCGCAGCTTGATGGTCAATTGCTTCGATGGTGATACGGTCAATACACCACCCCGTCCCAGTTCTGGGTTCTTCGGAGCATTCATTTCAGTCGTGCTGACAATGCTCTCTCGGAATGGCACGATCATTTCTCCGGCTTGAATCTCGCATCGCGCGAAACGTTCTCGGAGATCCTTCAAACACCGCTCCAAATGCAGTTCGCCGGCTGTTAGGATCACATGTTCACCATTTGGCAGAACTTCGTACTGCGCACATGGGTCACTTTGCTCTAATAGCTTCAGACCCGTAATCATCTTACTCAGATCAGCAGGGTTGGCCGGTTCGAGCGCAACTCGGACGATTGGCGGGCTCGTCATGGACACACCCGCCAAGTTGATACTTCCTTCCAACTGGCTACACAACGTGCCTGTTTTCAAGATGTGTCCAGCTAGTCCTTCGATTCCAAACACTACTCCAGCAGGCACCGACTTTAGAGGCTCTAAACCTCGGCCCATGAGCAGGTAAAGTCTTGTAATAGTAACTTTCTTGGGCTCCGGACTGGCATGTGGATTCGCCGGCGAAAACTTCGGGCCCAAGACATATAGAGAATCGCCAACACTTAGTGTTCCGGAGTATAGTCTGGCGAATCCTATGAGATGTTCCTTATCTACCTTTTCTTCCTCCTGAGTATCTGGGTCATCCAAGCTTGCGCTAGCAAGAGCTGTTGTGACCTGACCAAATTCGTCACCCTGCTCGTTCGCCTCTGCTTGCAGTTTTGCTATTTCTTCCCGTTTCTTTTTGGCCAGTTCTCGGGCTTCATCAGCCGTTAACGTTGCACCCGCTCGTTTTGTATTCTGTGGCAGTTCACTTTCCGGTATTGCAACCATTTTGCTGACATAGGCCACAACGGGGTCGTTCGGGCCGGCCTTGAAGTCGACCATGGCATTTTTGATTTTCTCGTCGACAAAGTTGGAGGCCGGCGAGGTCTTGATCATTTCTGGAAGTCTGGCAGCTTGCGCACTTCGAGGGCTAGGAAGATATTCCACCACAGACACGAGCACAGCAGTCGACAGTGGCAACCACGAAGAAAAAAGTGCCAGCAAGATGTTCCTAGATTCTCTAGATCGGAGGACATGTGGCGGTATTGTGATGTTTAATGACTTTGTGATCTTTTCTAACATGACAGGGTCACTGTTTCAGTTAGCATTATTTCAATTGTATCTTTGAGACACAGACGTACCCCTTTCCTTTCGCTCCTCCTGTGGTAGCTTCATATGCGGCCCATATACTATCCAGTACCAGCTGGACAAACATGGGCTTGAGAGCCCGCCCTTTGAGATGCTTAGGACCCAAGACGCGTTTCGTCTTAGGATCCAGGTAAAAGTCACCCCAAAGCACCTTTTCAAGCGCCGAACGCTTAATACCCAGTTTCTTTTCATATAACGAAGCAAACTGTCGAATTGTGAATGCCCAGCCGTCTAAAGCACTGCAGAAAATCACATTATTTTTCTCTGGGGCGAAATATAGATCTTCATCGTCTTTCTCCTCAAACTCTATTTCCGCATTATCATTGGATTCGTGGTCACCGGCTTCGCCAGAGGCAAGTTTCTTTGCCTGATCTTTATCCTTCGCGGCAGCTGCGTTGACTCGTTCCTCCATGCGTTCTCGCCAGAGCAAATCTTCTTCCATGCGCTCTCCCTGGTAGAAACTGCCAATCACCGCATTTACTTGCTCGAGAAGCTTGTTCATGTGCGAATATGCCTCGGCGGGGCTCATTTGAAGCTCGGTTATAAGTCGGTCCATTTTGTTAATCACCAATAAAGGCTTCAATTTTTCGACCCATGTCTGACGCAAAACGGTGACCGTCTGACTGCACACGCCTTCAACAGCATCCACCAGGACAAGCGCACCATCGCACAGTCTGGAAGCAGTCGATACTTCGCTGCTGAAGTCAATATGGCCCGGGGAGTCTATCAAGTTGATCAGGTATTCCTTTTTCTCCGGCGCAGCGTCCGGCGCGGACCTTCGTAGCATGGAAAAGTATAGTGAAATAGCCGACGACTCCATGGTAATACCACGTAGTTGTTCATCTGGGCGCGAGTCGAGGTAACGGATCTTGCCGGCCAACTTCGGCGAGATAATTCCATTCGTGGCGATGAGGCTGTCCGTAAGAGATGTCTTGCCATGGTCCTGCGGGGATCATCAGCCATCGTAGGCCACAGAGTTGATGGTTGGGGATTATGGTACTCACGACGTGTGCTAAAATGCATATCTATTTATTAAAACAAAGTCAGTCCAGTAGATAGAATACTCGCAGAAAAGCAACGTCCATCGTATGTCATGGAGGCGGAGGGGTAGCTCGTACATTTCGTATATCGTCTGCTTTGCGCTGCAGACGCACCAAATCGTCAACGTTAACGACAGGCATGTTGGCGAACGTCTCTATCCGTGACAAGCAACAAGTATTGCCTGCTCTTGGATCGATTGCTTAAATAAAGACGTCGCACCTAATACTTTGGCGGGGCGGACTGGACGACAGGCGCGGCGGGGAAATTTTTATATCTCTCGGAGCGGGCGCGCCTCCGCTGAAGGCAAGAGCAATAATGAGTCTTATCCAGTAATGCAACCTCACGTCGTCCACAAATGACACGCCTTTCGTCTTGCGTGCAGGGTTAGCAAGACACTGGGATCTCCTTTGTGTCGGAAATTCAAAGATACTGTGAGTTATTACTAATTATCCTCTCGAAATTTCTTTACGGGCATTATTACATCATTCGTAGGGTTGACTAGCTACGATTCATTGACCAGCGCGGTCACCTCTCAGTGCTCTCACAGCAGCAGCATAGTTTCAAGTCAGGTCTATTCTGGTTCGTCAAAGGACAACTTGATCTTCTTTCTTTTCGCATTCGGTTTTGGCACCGCCGCGTTGTCCTTGCGCCGCGACTCGTCCTCAACAGGTTCGTCGTCGTGGATTACTTTGGCTTTCCTTCGCTTCTTCTGAGTACCTATCTCGGCCAAATTTTGCTGTGTCTTTGCCTCTTCGTTGGGGACTTGTTCTGCTGACTTTGCAGGATCTGTCGATTCTTTGCCCTCTTCAGCGCTGTCGCCGGCATTTTCGCCCTTCGCCTCGTTGCCATTCACTAGCGATTCATAATCCTCTTTGGATATGGCTTCGTTTGTCTCTTCGTCCACGTATACCGGGGCATCCTCGTCATCGTTCTCTTTGGCTTTGCGGGGACGTTGCGCCGGCCGAAAAGAGTCGCCGTCGCCGTACTGACCGCGAAGCTTTCGCAGGAAAGCCGGCTCATTTCGTTCTGGCAAAAGGTCAGGTGCAGTAGACAGAAGGAGAAGGTGACGGACCATAAGTAAGATTCTTTGCGTTAAAAGCCATTGTGGCGAGCGCAACTGAATGTTGCCTGTACTCTGCAGAGCTGCTCGATTCACTCAATTCGTAGGCCTTTTATGGAATTACAAGATAGATGGTCCGATAATTCCAAGTAGCGAGATATCGAATGCTTGTGATTCACAAAAACAGGCAAGAAAAATAAAATAAAATAAAAAGACAAGATTGAAGAGAGTAAGGTGAGGGAGTTCACTGCGGTCTGAATCTGTAGGCGGCAAGGCTGTCGAATCACGTTGCGCGGCCGACAAAGCCCCATCTAAAAAGTCTCGAGCTGGGAGCAGCTTCTTTGCGAGCCGCAGACACTCCCACCATCCCCTCAGTCAATCCCTCCACCATGCTCTGCGCGAGTAAGTTCGTCCTCTGGTATTTGTGATGTCGCAGTTATTGACACGCCCATTTAGTTTCCGGAGAAGCACCACAGGTGCCTGTTGTGTCTGCGAAAAGCGGTATGTCTATCCCGTATACGACTTGTCAAGATACTTCAATGCTGACTCTTTCCAGGCAACGTCTTTGAAAAAAGACTCATAGAAGCATACATTGCTGAAAATGGGAAGGACCCTGTCACGGGAGACGATCTCTCTGTGGACGAGTTGGTTGAGTTGAAGACATCGCGCATCGTTCGGCCTCGTCCCCCTACACTTACCTCGATCCCATCGCTTCTCGGCGTCTTTCAGGAGGAATGGGATGCTTTAGCACTGGAAACATATACGCTACGCCAGGCTCTGGTTCAAACACGACAAGAACTCAGCACCGCGCTGTACCAACATGATGCTGCGGTGCGAGTGATTGCGCGATTAACCAAGGAAAGAGATGAGGCCCGCGACACCCTCGCCAAAATATCTGTTGGATCTGCGCGCGCCCCTGCAGGTGGCGATGCTATGCAGGTTGACACCGCAAAACTACCAGACTCTGTGGTTGCTAGAATTGAAGAAACACAAGCTACGTGAGTACTTCACAAATCTTGGAAAGTCTCGTTATTGACTTTAGCAGGCTCTCCAAGTCGAGAAGCAAGCGTCCGATCCCGGAAACCTGGGCGACAGGCGAAGCAATCCAACAGTACAAACCAACAGCGAGCTCCGAGCCTCTGTATCCTGGAGGCAAATCCCTCTCAGTCGACTCGACTGGAGATTTGGCCCTGGTTGGCGGCGTGGATGGGATTGCTGGCGTCTACTCGATCTCTAAGCAACAGATTGTTCACACGCTTAAAGTTGACGCCCCGGTTACTGATGCAGTTTTCGCGGGTACGACAGCTGTCGTGGCTTCTGCAGCTGGATCAGTGAAGTTCTTCAACAAAGGAGCTGAAAGTGCTAGCTTTGACGCTCATGCTGGAGAAGTTACTGCAGTTGTTGTACACCCGACTGGCGATATTGTTGGGTCCGTCGGTGTGGACAAGAGCTATGTTTTATATGACCTGGCAACATCGTCTGTTGTCGCTCAGATCTTTGGCAATGCCAGTAAGTGCACCCTACTGACAACTTGCCGTTCAATCTCTCATGCGTCTTTTAGGTCTGCTATCTGCAAAATTCCACCCTGATGGCCATCTCCTTGCTGTTGGCGGCGTGGATGGACAGATTCAAGTATACGATGTCAAATCCGGAGCTGTTGCTGCCAGCTTCCCTATGCAGGCGCCTGTCACGAACCTCGCATTCTCGGAGAATGGTTATTTCATGGCCGCTGTAACGGAAAATTCCACAGACATCTCCGTGTGGGATTTGCGCAAGTCCAAGCTTCACAAGGTGCTTGAGACCGGAACCCGAATCAACTCTCTTGCTTGGGACTACACAGGACAGTTCCTTCTCAGTGGAGGACCCAACGGCATTACGGTGCAACAATATACCAAGTCTACGAAAGAGTGGTCAGAGTCCCTCCGAAGCGCTGTACCGGCCGTGGGCGTTGCGTGGGGAGCATCGGCGCAGAGCGTCTTGACCACCAATGCCGAGGGCGTTTTTACTGTGTTGACTCAGTCATGATACCTTTGTTTTTGACTTGAAATAATTGTACTTTTAATTGTCTTTTGCCGGCTGCTTGTTCCAAGGGATATAAAAATGATTGGGATAAAACAAACTACATGTCGTTTATGGTACCTAGGTAGACAACCATCACGTAATGCCATGGTTACTTCTTCAAATTTCTTCGATGTACGGACAGCAAAAAATGGTTAACACTGGCGTTTATTATATATTTATTCAATAACTACGTGGCTGGTTATGCGTTTGCTCTTGCTACGACCAATCAAAGAGGGTACGCCTTATTCTGCTGGCGGTCGCCCGCCGGACATAATCATACCACCGAGAGGAGGCTAGGCCATTTGACTGACCTCATGTCAAGTTTCCTCTCGACAGACCTCGCCTTCACTTTACCCCTAGTCACCGACTGCGTTGGGAATGACCTCGATCATCCGGTCAACTTGCAAGGCCTTGCTATGAGTAACGACCGCCAAGTGGAGTCCCTGGCCACCAGGTTCCGAAAGGTATTTTGAATATGGCTTGCGGGGCATGGCTATTGCCTCTCACCATGCCCATGACAACCAACTCTTCCTTTGCGCTCATTCACTAATCAGATTCGTGTGACAGAGACCCCGTCCTGAAATGTCACATTCCCATTACCAGAGTCGCTCGCAATGGTCACCGTACGGAGAAGCTGGTTCTTCTACCGTCCCGCAAGCACATCCCCTCAGTCTCCCAACGCCACAAGCAAGATATCAAGGTCATACAGGCTTTGATTTTCGACGGCCCGTAATGTCGACGCCGCCTCAAACGAACGAAGTGGTGGATTTGACGGACGAGCCAGATTCGCCTGTTCAGTTTTCCCGACGTCAACCATCTCGCACTCACTCACATCATGGCCATAGACCACCTCGTCACCGACCACCTCGATTCGGCAGAAATATTATGGCAGATGTCGTTGATCTGGAACAAGAAGATGAGCAAGACACAGCACAAGGAGGAGCAGATGATGCGATCATTATCGATCCACCAAGTAGCCCGGAGGTCCAGTTCGTGAGAGCTACAGCGCGCCCGGTACCTTCTACCACCTCAAGTCGTTTATTGGACGTCCTCAACTTGCATGCTCGGTCTGGGTTCCTACTGCCTCACGAGGCTTTCAGACAAGAAATTGCATTACGAACTCGACACATGGGCCGACGGCGAATGAACCAACCTACTCTGGAAGAGCTTTTTTTCGCAGGAAATGGAAATGATAACGTCGACCTCACCATTGACCTAGACTATCAAGCTCCCGGATTCAACATTCGTGAACAACCAGCTCGCACACCACCAACACCTGCATACCAGCCGCCTAGTCCGGCGCCGGAAGGCTTTACAAGAACAGTCGGCGAATCCGATGTAGTTATCTGTCCTAATTGTGACCGAGAGCTAGGCACTGGCGATGGGCTGCGTCAACAGATATGGGTTGCAAAGCCCTGTGGTCATGTATGTGCATTCGAAACAAATTCTTCAACATCACTAACCATGCTACAGGTATACTGTGGCGAGTGTACAAGCAACCGCTCAAAGAAAAAGAATACTGCCGCCTTTTCGGCTCTTGGGACGAAACCCTTTTCAAAGTGCAAAGTTGACGGCTGTGAGAAACTGGTCAGCCAGCCAAAGTCTATGGTTCAGATCTATCTGTGATGGTTCGGCCATAGAAACACACGTCATTTCGTCGGGAGTCTGGGTATATCATTAATCATTATCATCTATTGGCTTGCATGGCTTAGGATCGAATTGGTGTTCGCATGGATGTAGACTGGTGTACGTTATTTTTTACGAGATTTACCATAGATACCCTCTTATTTATTCAGCTTTTTACGAACCAAAGCTATTCTCTCTTTCTGTTTTTACCAGCAATAATTAATTAATGGCCTTCGGGTTAAGAATAAAGATATGTGTGGATATCCGATTCAATTCATGTAGAAGAGTGTGGTTACCCAGACGAACCGGGAAATGCTAATATATAATACACGGAAGATATTTGATATTTGACCCAATAAAACTCCAAAATCTGCGCTCAAAGAAGAAAACCATAGCCTCAAACCACCTTCAGGTCGCCATGGTATGGTGACCATATACCTCTGACACTCTCGTTGATACTTGTCACCGGCTTCATCTGTCTCTTCACTTTTTCGCCGCTGGCCTCTCGGAAAAGCTTGACCTTCTGCATGATATCTTCGGGCGTGAAGTTGCGAACACAGGCAGTCTTTAGCCGGCCGTTGATGTAGTGTGCCTTGAGGACTGGGTGTTTGTGGTGTCGTGGGGAGACGCGGATTTCAATCTGTGGATTTGCTCGGGCAAAGGCAGGGAGTTCGTCTTTCAGGAAGGCGCTAAAATCAAAATATATCAGTATCATAGTAGATATTGCCAGTTTGATTGTTACGTACACCATGCCTTTAGAGCTGCCGCCCCATTCGCAATAAGTAAAGTCCATTCGCTTGCATTGTAGAATGAACGCCCCGACGCCGTTCTAAAAGATTGGAGCACTGTTGTTAGCAAAAAAAACTGGGTTGGTAAAGACCATCGATTGAGCCTTACCTGCGCCTGGGTTATAGCCCTTATTCCTCGCACTGGCATATTGATCGCCTGTTTGATGTTGATGATTCTCTGATGCGGAGTCTTTTTACCAGAAAAGAAGCCGCTGACTTGCCGGGCGGCGGCTAGTAATGGTACAACATTATTGGTTATTCTGCCGCGCGGCTCCATGCGCCTAAATTCGTGTCGTTGGCTCCTTCCGTTCATGCAAGCTAGCCGTGACTCGTTTTGGAGTCTTTCGATTTTCTGTCATTCTTCGACCTGACCGAAGTAAAATCAACGTTACATCACATACGGACTGTCAGCAGTTTAGCGCAAGTCTTACCCAACATCGTCTCAAAAACACCGTTGTCTTTTGGGCCTATAGGGGCGCGCAAAAATGACTGACAAGCTTCCTCCTAACCTCCTCGCTCTCTTTGCACCGCGTCCGCCGTTGCGGTACATCCCTCCCGCTGATCGCGCGCCTGAAGACTGCAAGAAGAGCACCATCGGCGGCGTCGCGAGTTTTCTCGGTGAATTACAAAACTATGGCGAAGAGGTCCCCTACAATGCCACTGAAAGCTGGCTGCAGCGCCGTTCGCGTATGAAGGCAGAGAAGAAAGAACGGATGGATCGCCAGCTCACTGAAGGTGTTGAAAAATGTATGAAATTTTGATCTACGTCATTGACTGAAATCCTCTCAATGATTTACATTAATACGATGAGCATAGATGATCCTGCAACCGACGCGCAAGTTCGTGGAGACCCATTTAAGACACTCTTTATCGCGCGTCTCAGCTACGATGTCAAAGAGTCTGACTTGGAACGGGAGTTTGGCCGGTTTGGTCCCATTGAAAGGGTAATAGTTCTTACGCATATTCTGGTCTAAACTCATACCAACCTTGTCTCTAGATTCGTATTGTCAAAGATTCCGAGAAACCGAATCCGAAAAAGCCTCACCGAGGATATGCATTCGTTGTCTATGAACGTGAAAAAGATATGAAAGGTACTTGCTTTCCCTTTTATCCTCTGTTTTGCGCCCAATCACCTCAAGATTTATTGTGTCTTGTATCCCGTGTCATTGCGATATATCCTAGACTCGATGTGAAAAATTGACTAACACTATGACTCTTTGATAGCGGCGTACAAGGAAACCGATGGCATTCGCATAAAGGACCGACGAGTCTTGGTCGATGTTGAACGTGGTCGTACTGTAAAAGGCTGGAAACCTCGACGCTTTGGCGGTGGCCTCGGTGGACGCGGCTATACAAAGGCCACCCCTGCGCGTCCGCTTGGACCAGGCGGGTTCAATGCACCTTCTGGCCCAGGTGGCTTCGGTGGTGGATTCAGGGGTGGGTTTGGCGGCCGAGGCGGCGGATTTCGTGGAGGCTTCCGTGATCGAGGAGGATTTGGAGGAAACCCTAGGTCAGGTGTCGGCTATCAAGGTGGTCGTAACGGATTCGGAGGTCAAGCCCCACCCAATGCTCCTTCAGGCCCAGGAGGTGGCCGCGGTGGTGAGAGACGAGGAGGTGATGGCAGGTTTGATCGTGATCCTAGGAGGGCAACAGGCAGTAATCAGGAACCGGTAAGGCCACGCGATGGATATGGTGACCGTGAACGCCGGGACAGGGACAGAGATGGCGACCGCCGTGACCGGGATCGTGACCGCCATGGCGACAGAGACGGTGACCGTCGTGACCGCGACCGAGACCGGGACTGGGATCGCGACCGAAATCGTTATGGGGGAAGGGATGAATATTCTCGCAAACGACACCATGACGACGATGCTTATGAAGATCCTCGGGCTAAAAGGAGGTATTAAGACACCAATGCGCCATTGACTCCATTCCTGGTGCCTTTGGTGGGTATCCTTGACAGTATTGGCTTTACCCCTTCTTTGCTTCACTTGACTGTTGTTCATGGGTAAGGTCGACTCACATCCAAGGATCGGATCGATTACACCAGCCGGCTCTCCTATTTACCCTATCGGTGAACCCATACATAGCTTGCCGGCATCAATTCTTTCCTTCCCACCCCATCGGTGACTTCCCGCAATCCATCTCATTATATGCTTTGTTGTTTTCTATTACTGTCTTCTTATTTTTATTTCATGTTGGTAAGTATCTGTATTTTAGCTGAAAAAATATCAAGAAGAACAAAAAGGGGGTTATGGATGGGTGCACGCTAGGTAAGCGAATATACGTGACTGGTGAGATATCTAACGAGGAACAAAAGCAATGGTTGTAAGCAATTCATGAAGTTCGCTTTGGATTGCTAGTACTATGGATACAGAAGGAAAAGCTGTACGGACAGGGTTATTTATCCAATATAAATTTCAGTCGAATCCAGAGTGATAATCCCAGTCAACTTGCTACTGTACTACTTCAACCTAGGCAAACTCCTGTGTATACGGGCATCTTGTCTTTGATCAGACACGCTATTCTCGTTCGTAGGGGAAGTCTGTTGCAGGGTACAATACATGTACAATGTGCTTAGCCCTAACCATAGCTAGGCATAAGGTCTATCTATATTTGCTATATACTGTTCAAACCTTCAGTGGTTACAATTTAGTTCCCATAATGTGAGGGAATTGGTAAGCCCATGCTCTGTCGCTCACGGTATATCGTGTCTTTCAGTGTCTCGGATTCAATTCGTCTCATGGACCTATCCACCAGATCCCATTCATTCCTGAGCTGCCCATCCAACATGAGCTGGATGATTCCAATCCTCTCATACGCAAGACGCCCATACTCTTCGTAAGCCAGAACTTGGTTAATATATCCAAACAGAAGCTTTAATAACAGTTCTGGATGCATGACATAGTTGGTGGCAGTAGATTCATGTCGGAGACGTCTTAAATGCGAGATGTTTAGGCCGGGAATTCGTTCCGGATTATAAGGTCCAATGGCAAGATTCGAGTGAGAGACGTCTGGGGTCTGCGCATCAAGAACCAGTGTTTGGATGCTCATCCTCTTGTCCTTCCCCTCTGGATGATCCATCACCGGCCCATGTATAAGGAACAGAGCCAACAAGCTCCCAAATCCCCATGCCAATAGTGGGGTTCCATCTCCACCGAGCCACCGGCTGGTCTTTCTTACCCAGCCGAGTTTTGTTGTCGTCACCTGTCGGATGGACACATACATCTCATCCACTTTTCTGTTCAGGAACGGCCCGGATTCCCACATTGGCCACAGTTCTTGCTCATTGACAACAGCCACATCCAGGATATATGATGCTTTCTTTCTCTGCAATGCGCTCAAAGTCTCGGCATTTAATTGGTGATTGAGGAGTAGTAGAGTCGTGCTATTGACAAAGGAGCCATGATGTGGTAAGAGCTTCACTAAAAAGCTGCAGCGATTCAATGGCTCCGAATAAGTTGATTCCACTTCCCTTCTCTGAGAATCATCACAAGAGCAATTCCGGGACGGTGTGAATAACACCAGATCAAGAATATAATCTCGGAGCTCACGAGGCAGATCCAAAAGTGAAGGCATCATCGATATGTTGCACGCTCTCAACGCCTCATACTAGCCCGAATTATCAAGATTATATGGAATGGTTAGTAACTTGCTCTGGCACTTGTTCTAGTGCCACTTGCAGCCTTGTACTTCGTACGCTCAAAGGCGCTTCAACGCTGATTGATACGGCTACTTAAGCGCTCTCTCTACTCCGTAGAGCAATATACTTTCCTGAGGCTTGACCTGAACGTTTGGCGGGTGACCCACTTAGATCTCCTGCGGGCCGTAAATCTTAGCAAATTCACCCAGTCTAGTCCTCTTTAGGAAGGCAATAAAAGCTTAGCTCTGTATTTTATACAGGCTAGTCCTAAAGCAGTAAATAAGCACTAGTTTAATTTGATACGGGCGTTTTCCAGGGACAGGTACACTAAATTGCTATGTGCGCTTATTTTGTGCATGAATTAATTGTTGAACTACAGAATAGACAAAGAAACTACTCCGTACTGGATATTAAATATACGTAATAGTGGCTCCGACTGCGCCGCAAATATAATATTCCAGGGTCCTCTGATAAGTAAAATTCGTTCTCCTTTCAGGTGCAGGGCACTTATTGGTCCTGCCATATGAGTAAATTCAGGCCTGCAGCGCCACTCAATGGCAATTCTAGGTTGTCGGGAGAAAATCCTAGATGCTAGACTGTGTTAGACTTACTTAAGATCTACAGCGAGCCAGCCCTTCGAGCAAATTTTGTGTCTCGACAAATATGCGATTTCTTCTGTGCGTGCTTCTCTACGCTGCTGCGATTGCAGCAAAAGACGATCCAGATTACGACCCCTCTCTCAACTTTCGACCCAGTAACGTGAGTCTAAATGATCTGTATATTTGGGTCGGATCGTAAGTTTTGTGAGGGCCGGCTATGAGAGGCGATACTGATCAAATGAATAGGTATTACAATGCCACCGCGCAGGTCGATGTCCTGCCGTACGGCGGAGTGGTGGCCTCTTTAGAGAATAAATGTCCAGCAGCATTCAGCAACCAATCCTCCAGCAGAAACTACACCGCCGTACTAGGGCTCATAGAGCCAAGCACGTACAACTCAGCTAATGACCCGGTCAACGCCTTTCTGACTCTCTGGCCCCTCGATTTCAACTTCACAAAGTTGCTGTCGGACCAGATAATTACGTCCATGCCTGACTTGGAATATGCACTGTTTTCCTCTACGTGAGTCACAGAAACCAATCTTGATGATCGATGATTGACTCATATCGCTTAGCCCTATCTATAATAACGACTCGACCGCGATCAATAACTTTAACTGGTCTCTCGAAGATACCACAAGCCCGCCATACAATCTGTCCAGTACTTTAACAAACGGCTACACAGGCTGGAATGATTTTACCATCGACACCGCATCAGCATGCGATTACAGCTCCAAATGGGTATTCAGCCTCGTGGGCGGCAACTTCGGTTTCGACAACATCACTCTCCCGAATCCAACCATCACTCTACAGTTTGACGGCACCACTGCGAACTTGTCATTGAAAGGATACTTTGAGAGCAGTCCCATAGATGGGACTGGGACATCCTCGACCGAGGGCGATGTAGCGATCGCTGGGGAACTAAGCTTGACCTTTTCAGCTATCATTGATAGCTATCATTCGGATGTCCTTAGAAATGATACTAGTACCCCCACCTGGTTGCGTACCGTTGGCTTTCACAACAATTCGGCAAATATTGGGTACACCACAAGTGAGTCGACTGGTAATGAGCTCATGAGGTCTCTGTCGTTGACTGCTATTGTATGTGTGTTGGTGGTTTTATTATGCTGTTAACATGTTCATGCAACTGTTCTTGCCACTATTACTCTATCACTGCTACACGGTATTTGTTCGTGCTTCATAATTATCTGGTTGCAACCAATTTTACAAATATTTGAACTACAAGACCTCCGTTATGCAACTGTAGGAACGTATCGCATTGTAGAAAGTAGAACTAAATTGTGCCGAAGTATCATGCTGAAGTAATATGAGGTAGCATATGGCCAAGTGAAACGATTGAATTGTTGGTCAAGACGAATCTACTGTGGGTGGCCCGTTTTAGGGTTGGCCTTCAGTGTGACTACGGGTGCGTTGACAGGGATACGATGAGAACTTAGCAAATACCAAGCTGTGTTCCATTGCATTTTTAAAAACTTTATATTCCAATTCATGCACATCTGGTGTATAGAGGCAAAGACCGAGTGCGTGAAAAAGATGTCGTTCGACTTGAACGGGTGTTTAGGGCTAAGTGTTCCGGATTTGGTAATAATTTTATATTTATAGAGCGCCCTCAAACCTACAATCTCATATCAAACTCTCTTAACACGTACCAATCTTAAGCTTTACCAGTCCCTTATAAGGCCCCTATCTTCTTACATATTCGTCACTCGCTTCTTCATTACATTGAACATGTATTTCTGGCTCTTGGACTCGGAGTGTCCTTCTTCAGACTCTTGGTTAATTGATCTATCTTCTTTAATTTGCATGTGCTGGCTCATTTCTTTTTGAATTATTTTCTACTTCAATATGCATGCAACCGCGATTTATGATACGGGAGCACTGAGTCCGATGGCCCTCTACAGACAGCCCTAGAAGACTCTACAGCGATCACTGCTAGAGCGGCTGAAGTCAACATCATAGCTGCTTTCCTCGAAAAGCACGTTAATGTTTGACGATATAGTTTTTGAGCTACAAGGAAATGATTATTGAATAGAGGTCTTCAGGACAGATCACGATCGTCGAAGCCACCCATACCTTGGGACATCTGTCCCAGAAGTTATCAAATACAACTTTTGTACGGCATAACATAATACTGCCAGACATCACCTTCATGCCCTGAAAATGGATGACTGGTTCTCCATGAAAGGTGTTGCACACATATGAAGTTGTAGTTTATATAATCTGAATTGCTTTTTCATATAATAAAATAAGTGATCAAGTCCAATATGTAAGTAACCCTAAAGCGCCAAATTACGCCTTGAAATGCTATCAACAAAAGAAAAGGACAAAGACAGCAATGTTTACTCCACATCCATTGCTCCCTCGGTCTTTTCTAGAATCTTGACTTCGCTCGTTTTGCGGTCCCATTGAGCCTTGAGGTCGATTTGGAATTCAGAGCTAGCAATGCCAAACATCTTGAGCAAGGTGGTCTGTCTCGAGTCCAATGTCTCTCCTTCCTTGCACACAGGGTACTCTGTTTCGCCGCCAACCAATTCCAACACGACCTTTCCCTTTACAAGTTTCGTGGGAACGCCAAGTTTGCGGAGCGCCGGCTCAACTGTGTGGCTGATAGGTGCATCCTCTGAGGTGGGAATTTCGCCTGCACGGGAATACACAACACCGTTTGGAATAGCGAAAGACCGGGTGCTGACAGTTCCAGCGCGTGCAAAATCCGATGGACGGAATGATTCGAGATAGGAAAGGACGTCTTCAGGAGCGCGAGAAGTGAAGAGCAACCCAACGGCACCGGTGAGGTACCGTGTCAGTTTGTTGAGGTTTTCGGCGAATGCGGTCTCGGGTGTGTTTCCAAGAGCAACAGCCATGACTTTGGTTTTGCCGAAAAATAGTCTGCGGGGATTCAGTTAGCCAACACAGAGCAATTGAAAGAGAAAATAAGATATAGTGAGCAAAACATACCGGCCATCGGAGAACTCTGTGCGCACATCCTTCAGGTAGGTGTTGCGCATGTTATCGACGGAAAAGACAAACAGATGATCATACTGCTCGACAGCTTCACGGATATTGGCGAAGAGGCGTCGGGTTTGTTCCTTGTGGTTCTTCTTGGTTGTCTTGGACTCGTGGACGAGACGTGCACGCTTGGACACAGGCATTTTGGCTGATTGATTTGGTTATTTCGTCGAGAAAGCAGGATTGTGTCGTTGGCAATGACTCCAGCCAAACCATTCGTGAATTTTTTTTTCTATCGACAATCTGAGGCGGGCCTTATCCGAGCCCCTCTAACCCCTCTAGGACTAGGGCCGCGGAGAAAGGCTAGCCCGGATAGGCAATATGGAGCCACGTTGCTGCCTCAGGCCAGAATCGCGTCCTGATCTCCGGCTGACCTCACTGTTCCTCTCAATTGCACTCCGTCGCTTGCCATTCGATCACAGTCCAATAGACTCGAATCTTGCGGATGGCGTCTGGTGCCTTGAACGCCACCCGATGATGGTTTCAACGCCTTCGGATTTGTGACAATGCTGGAATTCATGGACTACATCCAGCTCGCCTTCGCCGAGGGGACGCGCTGGAACCAGGACAATTCCTACTCCTCCCTGACTGCTACGGCTGAGTGTATGTCCGATTTTATATAAACCCAAGGCTATTCCATTGACTAATTATTGGCTTTCATCAGCGCTTCTTGACTTTCATGTCCCCGAACGCTTGCAGGTCCATTTGTCGTCGCTCTCTACACCTCACTTCGCGACTTCGTATACGCTTGGTACCGTCGGGTTGATAGATGGATCCGTGTCGTATCTTTTCAGCACTGTTCCGCTGAACAATACTCCCTCACAAAGTGGGCTTATTCCACTACGACGACTGGTTCGTGGCTATAGGCAATGCGACGCCCCTATTCCGCCAGTTCGGAACTGGGGCTGGGATGCGATCCCAACCGATAATCCTCATCAGAATATAGAGGGCCCAGAAGACGATGTCGTTCGCAAGGCTACGCTACTTTATGCTACCCTCCACTTACCACCGCCTTCGACGTTGAATGCGCTATTCCTCCGCCGCATCTCTCCCACCACACAAATTACAGCGGCACTGGTCTCAACACAGGGCCCGCCTTTGTTTAAATCTGCACCGTCGGCGGCTCTACTTGCTCAGTTATCGCATGACACTGGGACTTTCAGCAATGAATATCTGTTCAGCACGGATAATACACTGTTTGGATGGCGCGGTCTATGGAACATCGGCCTTGACCCGACTCCGGGTAAAGCGTCTACTGATATGGTATCCTTACTGTCAGCAGGTGCAGAAGCGTACTACTCTCCAATTTCTTCCCTAGTTGGATTATCCATGGGGTTGAAGTTTACTACTCTACCAGCAGCAATCCGAACGCTATCAACACCAAACCAAATCCCCGCATCAACTGGGGGAAGCCCCAGTCCAATATCAAGTTTCCCCTACACGCTTACTCTCACACTCACACCCCTTACCGGCTCTTTATCTACAACATACTCTGTCCGCGCATCGCCGAATCTCACGTTCAGCTCTCGGTTTGGCTTCAATGTCTATAGCTGGGAAAGCGAAATGGTGGCTGGATGTGAAGTATGGCGCAAGAGCCCACGCGCAAATGCACCGGAAGCAGAAGCAGATGATGGCCTGGACTGGGCACGACGCAAGATGGGCATCATCAAGTCAGTGGCAGCGCAGAAAGTGTCGTCACTGTCTGGCTCATCATCTGCTCCCTCAAAAACAAAAACAGATGAAGAGGACGAAGGTGATTCGGTTGTCAAAATCCGAGTGGATCAATCCTGGAATGTCAGACTTCTATGGGAAGGGCGCGTTAAATCTCTCCTTGTTACGGCGGGAGTATCACTTGGTCCGGGGACATTTTCAGCATTATCCTCTACGCCCCCGTCACCGACCTCTGCGCCTGTAACAGCGGCTGGGACAGGATCTAGTCAGAGCGCAGGGGGAGGAGCGGCGCCAGGCGTAACGCCTTCATATTGGAGGGGCGTTGGTGTCTCCGTATTATATTCGTCGTGACCTAGGGCATGTCGGAATTTATATATAAGATACGCGATAGACCTGTACATATAATCATGACTCTATTTTAATCGACGATATTTTCGTCTATGCTAATTATCCGTAGTTTCTCCGTAACATCATTTCTGATTAAAGAGACTGACGTTTTGTGCCTATATAGGCAAGTAGATAGGTACTACATAACCACCAATCTAAGACGAGCGCCGACGTAACATGTCATTATCTCCAATACGCTCACTGCACTGTGATGTATCGCAGCAGTTTAGGAATTTACAGGCGGGAGTTGATAATCTCAACGACTATCACAGATATTAGCTTCCGTGCGAGAAATTGTTTATGATCAACCTACAGGCTGGCTTCAAGCTGGCACCTCCAACGAGGAAACCGTCAACATCCTTCTCCTTGGCCAATTCGCGGCAGTTCTTCTCGCTGACACTGCCTCCGTAGATGATACGGGTGTTCTCGGAGACGTCGGCGGAGACGGTGACAAGCCATTCGCGAATGGCAGCGTGGACTTCTTGAGCCTGGGCGGTTGTGGCGACCTTGCCAGTACCGATGGCCCTGAAAGATCGTCAGCTACTCAAATTCCAACGTTACCACCAGTAGAGAAGGGTATTACCAGATAGGCTCGTAGGCAATGACAACCTTTGCCCACTGTTCCTTGCTCAGTTGCTTGGCGACAGCAGCGAGCTGTTTTGTGACGACGGCGATGGTCTGGTTGGCCTCGCGCTCCTATAATGTTTCCACTATTAGTTGACATCCTTTCCCCCGGCCAATGGAACAGATTGCATACCTCCAAGCTCTCGCCAATGCAGAGAATAACGCTCAATCCACCGTCAATGGCAGCCTTGGTCTTGCGAGCAACGAACTATTCACATAAATTAGTTGGATGTAATTAACAAAGCCAGCCGGGTTTATTTACATCGTCATCCTCGCGCAACAGGACTCGGCGCTCGCTGTGGCCGACCAGGGTCCAGGTGATCTTGTTGTCGTTGAGCTGCTCAACGCTCAGCTCACCGGTGAAGGCGCCATTGGGCTTGTCGTACACGTTCTGGGCCGAGACAGCGACAGAAGAGTCGGCAAGCTCGCGGGTGAGGGCGAGGTAGATGGTAGGCGGGGCAATGACGACCTCGGTGGAGGGGTCGCGCTTTGCGTTGTTGATGTTGGTCACGATGGTCTTGATGGAGTCTTTGACTCCGTTCCTGCGAGGCGAAGATGTCAGTACGTCTTTCTGTTGCGTCGAGAGAAGAATGGGATGGCAGAAGAATGTTGTGGCAGCAGGTTAGGGCAAGCAGTGCGGGGCTCTGACATCTTGAAGTTTCCTCCGACGAAGAATTGGCGAGGCATCTTGGATGTGTGTGTGTGGTATGTGTTTTGAAATGGGATGAGAAGGCTGAAGAATGAAGATCTCGGGGAATCGAAGCTGATGTTGACGAGGTGAGTGAGGTTGAGGGGAAGAAATTGTCAATGACGTCCGTCCGAACGTGGCGGGGAAAACCGTGAGGGCGGCTATGCGTGCCTTCCCTCTCACCGAGAAACCCGATATCGTCTGTCCTCTTTGCACGCCGGGCATCGTCTACGCAGTTCATGCATATGCAGCCTGGGATTATTCATCCCTGTCGATATCATTCATATCATTCATTGCTGATCCTCCCTAGTCATACAATCTCATAAATACGTACACCGTGTGGTCAAATCAAAGATTCGCATACCCCAAACAAACGCGGAAACAAACAGAAACGTTGCAGGAAAAAGAAAGGAAGAAGAAGCAAAGCTAATAATATGTCTCGTATACATAGGGCATCGCCTCTCGAGGCGCGTAATTGAACCTCCGCCGGTACAATGGCTGGGGATCCTGGTAGAAGACTCGCGGACTCAGCATGGGCATATGAGATTCCATTCCACGGAGTGCCACTTCGTTGCCGACGTGATCAAGACTATCGCTTTTGTGCGACTGCATTTCGAGGCGACTCAGTCTGTCAATGATGTGCTGCTGCTGCTGCTCTTGAAACTTCAGCAGTCGGAATGCTTCGTTCGAGCCGAGACCAAATTCAGGCGGACCGGGCATCTGGAAGTCGTTCCTACCTCCATGGATACTAACAGGATGACTCCGGCGACTCATCTCCTCGATCCTCTGGTTCTCTCGCTTTCGGAGAGTACTTGCAGATGGAAAAGTGTCGACGGTGCTGGCAGGATATATAGTACGGCCGCGGTACTTTTGACCTTGCTTCCGGTCATGGACTCGGTATCCCTCGTCGCTCCTTGCCTGGCCGGGGTATTTCTTCTGCCAACGTAGACTTTCCTTTGCATCGGAATCTGTGCTGCTAGCCGAGCTATAACCGTCATCTTCAAATAAAGACTCGTCCTCGCTCATGGTGCTGCTATCTTCCGGGGTATAAGTTGTTCCCCTGCCGTGGAGTGGCCGGCGATCTTGTTGGATAACTTTAGGAGGAAGAGCAGCCGCCATGTTCTTTTGTGCAGGTTGTGGGCGGGAATGCTCTCCATGAACTTGTTTTCCATGAGCATTCATGCCCGGGGGCACCGGAGCTTTTTGAGCAGGCGGTCTCATTTCATGGTTGAATGCTCCAGCAAGCGATCCCGCTCTCTGATCTATATTGCCTATATTACCACCAATATGCGGATTCATAACATGCTGATGCGGTGTTTGCTGTCTGTTCTGGCCGATGGTTGCGGCTCCTTGTTGCCCTGTTGCATAGTTGCGAGAGGCTTCGGGCATAGAGAAGTGCGAGCCTGGCATTGAATGTTGTCCTTGCGGATGAACTTGTGAATGCACTTGCGAATTCACTTGTTGATTAGCGGGAAATTGAGTAGGCAGGTGTCCCTGTGGATGTCCTTGGGGATTGATGGGTGGCTGTCCTGGTAGGTACATCGGTGGATTTGTCGGTGGCATTGCAGCATTACCCGGTAAATTGGCTTGTCCTTGTTCTCTTGATGGCCCATGATTGATATGACCAGGATTGATATTGCCAGGATTGACATGACCAGGGTTGACATGACTAGGGTTGAGATGGCCTGGATTGATATTGCCAATGACCTGCGGATTGACATTCTTTCTGCCCATTTCCTCAAAGGCTGGGCTACCACTCATGAAACCGCGAGAACTCCCAAGGGTTTGGGGGTTAGCATGATTCACTCCGTTATTTTTGAAGGCTGCTGTGGTTGGCCTGACCAGCCTTTGCGGCTTTCGCAGAATAATAACTTCCATCTTGACAGTGATATCTTGGACTCCAAATAGGGGTGTTCTGAATTTATGTCGTTCCACGTTTATATAAACGCAACTCCATTCAACAAGGGGGTTTCGTTGGTTGTGTTCCGCGACAAGCTCATCTACAAGATATTTTCTTCTCTTGCTCAGGGATTGGTACTGTTCCTCTACCGACTCCCCTCTGGCGGTGCTCTTCACCAGATCTTCGAGCGTTCCTTGGTCGCTGGGAATGAGCTTTCTCTTGGGTGATGACCATGACTTGCCGCCATCCCCATTGTTCTTCGGGATGAATTGCCAAAGCTCATAGAGAGTTTGCTCAGTATGGTTTCCGGTCTCGAAAGATCCCATCGGAGTATCTTTCGCTTTGTTAGTGCTGGAGTTGAATTTTCCGCCAGCTTGTAGGTCTGGATTGATCTGTGCAGATCCTGGTATATGATTTGGGACATTGACATTTCGTATAGCAGATGTTCCCTGGCCCATGCCGGAAGCTGGGGGGACTAGGTTCAGTGCAGCCATTATGTTGAGATGCCGAGAAGGACAAGGTAGAAAATGATATCAAGTGCCGGGGAAAGACAAGTGTGTTTGTATATATAACTCGTAGAAGGAAGCACACATGGGCAATAGGCAATATCTGAATCAACACTAGACAACGTAGCACTAATGATATCAACGGAAGATCGAGTATGAATGAAGAGGCTCTGGAGAGATGGGTCCATGCCATAACTTATACTTAAACATCTGCGAGCCTCGCTCTCATCCATACATGAAGGAAGGACAAGGCTAGAGGCAGGATGATGGTGGTTGAAGCACAAGTCTACCGAGTAACACGAGGCTGTGAAGATACTTCTATCGAGATGACCACAAGGAAATTATTCTGTTGCCTGCATAACGGCATACACTCATTTGCCTCTCCATAATAAAATGTAAGCGATACTTGACCGATCAAAGGTTTGGTTGCACATTCTTCTTCGACCACCCAACTATTCCAAAGCGGGCCAAATATCATGTAGGCAGCCGGCGACGGTTACTCTGAGAAACGGAACCAGGTTGCCCAACAAAGGATCTCAGAATATTCATTGGATGAGATGTACGTCCACCAATCTCGTTAGCGATCTCGTAACACAGCGGGGAAGTACTAATCATCTACCCGGAAGAATGTCGTTATGAGGCTGTGGAGAAGCATGATAGACAGCCTTCGGGCCAATGGGATATATTTGAAGCTCAGCGCTCATTGGAAGTTCATAGAGCCTCCATGCAGCTAGGCAGATTTTTCTTGCGGCTCCAGCAGACAAAAGTCCGCGCAGAATTCTGCAGCCTACAGTCTGCAGCCTCGCGTACAGCAGTTCACCGGTTTCAAGATTTCCTCTGCATGCCGCCAATCGAGTCACGATGAGGCTCGACTCATGCGTCGGAACCAGTTAGTGGCTGCATAACGAATGCCACATCGCACCCGGGCTAAAGGATCGTAGATGAATTAAGTTATACGTAGCTATGTCCTACCTAGGTACTGCACAGTTACATCCGGGCGGCTCATGAGGGCTGCATGTCAAAAGCCCTAAATACAGCGGAGGGACTCGGAGTTTTGTACTGAACCAGCACATAGGCCTTGCAAGTCAAGGAGATATCTTCAGCCTGGAACTAGCCTGTACTCCTTGTAGGAATAGGCTTTGACGTGAAAGTCAGCCTCTAGAAAGTGTAGATTTATTTGCAATCAGGATTCCGGCCATAACAAAATCCGCCTAGAAATCGAGGGTGTGGTAGGGGGCTCGAGCCCCTTTTTCACAGAGAGATGGTCTTAATCTAAGAAGTCTTTTCCAGCAGTAAGGTATAGGGGCGAACCGACATATTCCGAAGGTAGTCGTCTTGTCCGTCTTGGTACATTGTTTTATTTTGTTGATAGACTGATGAGCCTCGGTTGAATAGCATCTAGACACAAGAGAAGGATGTTTCTACTCCCATGACAATATACAAACAGCAATGGAATTTGGCCCGTATCAAGAACCATTCTGCAAGTGCCGATTGTTGAGAGTGTAACTGTAGTTGTCAGACAGCCGCAGTGCTGCTAATAAGGAGTACTCGGCCAAGGAGACACGCAACAGCTTCAGCCTGGCCAATTCTACAGCCTGCTTCGCCCGGGATATCGACTAGCTTATGCAGGCAATTGTGCCACCGTTGTGGTGGCCTTCGCCACACTGTCAATGAGTTAATCCATGTCAAAGGCTATACTCTCCAGAGAGAAAATGCAAGAACGTGCGTGTCACAGTGTACACAGCCTTGTGCAAGTGTACATATTGATTGAATTTCAGGTTATAATTGTAGCATTTTACTTGATCTAAATATCATATATAGTACTTTACAGTATAAATGAACTAACCCTTAAATCGTTCACAACAAGCCCACGGTATATTCATTCCTTTGTATAATTGCAGACATCTCCTTATACTTCATAAATCAAACATGTTAAAATAGTCGATCATCCTCCTCTCCTGAACGGATGTGCTTCTGTATTCAAGACGTACCGGTCTAAACTGACCAGATCAGGCTCACTGAACAGCAGGTAGAAATACTTCAGCGTTTCGCCTAGCCAAAAGCTCTCCATTGAATCCTTCTTGCCCGGCTCCGGATCCATCACATTTTCCAGCCTTGCATGTGCAATGTTCGTTCTTGAGTGTTTCTCTATAGCCTCAAACATTCTCCACCCTTTCTCCTGCCATGACGGATCCCCCGTGAGACGGTACATCACAAATACAGATTCAATCGCCTCCGGACGGAGTTGATAAGATCGATCATCGACACGCGTAAATCCGTCGCCCTGACCCGTCCAAGTGCAAGAAGCAAGGTCAGCGCATTGGTCGACATGGAAGATTTCGGGCATGATTCCTGACGGTGTATTTTCATAGGCCCAGACACAGCCATTTGTCAGTTTTATGGCGGTTTCTAGTTCTGTTGGAGAGTTGTTAATCTTGGCTCCCAATCCTACCATCCCACCAGCGAAGCAGCCAAGATGTTGGATTTGTGTGTCGAGGTTTGCAAAGCCGGTATTCGCATTGGCGTTGCCAGAGTACAGAATATCCGGCTCTCCGGGAAGGGAAGGACGGAAGAAAAGATGTTCGCTGAGAGAGTCGAGAGCGGTGCGGTACATTTCGAGGTACTGCTGCGCGGCAGAAGAAAATGAAGGCAGAAGAAGATGTGTCTTGGGCAAGTATTCGTAAAGAGAGTCTGTGAAGAATTAGTCCTGCGGTGAGGTACTTGTCCAAAAAGAGGGACTTGCCAGCAAAAGCACCGAGTGTGAAATCACGACTCGAGAAGGACAATCTCTCTCCCTTGCAATCTGCAAACGATGGCCAAATACCCGGCAAGGGATTGCTATTTTGCGTCTGCGCCAATTGATCTGTGATCGTCTGGATCGCATCTGCGTACTTTGCGTCTCCAGTAACCTGGCTCAGCCGGATGAACTCCAGGCTCAAACTTCCAATCTGGGCGACGATCACCCCATTTTCGCCTACTATTTTTCCAGGACCGGCGTTATCCCACCAATAGTAAGGAGTGGGAATCCCATTTTCAGTGTTAAACGCTCCATAAAGGAAGTCCCCCAACTGCTGCGCTTTCCGGAGGAGTATTGGGTACTTGTGCCCGCTGATATCCCATGCGCCGAGGAGTCCCCCCAAGTATCGGATGGTGACTTCGAAAACAGGCACTCGCTCTGCATTCGGCTTTGAGAAATCGATCTGCTCTATGGCTTTCAGTGCACCGTCAAACTCATCCTTTAATCCCATGATCCATAATGTGTCTAGACTGTCCACTAATGTTGCCGCCCAGCCAACAAAGGGATCTTGGTATCCGCCAGAGACTGGCAACAGTTCATCGTGTAGCCATGCATTCGTTTTGTATCCTACCCAAGCATGCTGAAAAGCGCTCTTTACTTCAGCACGTCGCTGTAATCGCAGAGACTTTGCGGTTTTGGACTCGGGCCGGAAGGAGGCTTGTATTCGGTACCTGCTCTCGCTTTTGTGGCCATGGAAACTAAAGAGAATGAAGAGTAAAATGACAGCTGTGATGGCAAGAAATCGCGTGCGTCTCTGGCCCAGCAACATTTCGACATGAGGCATTGTAAAAGAAGTGTTAAGGTGATTTGAAGGACACATCGATCTCTTATGTCGCGCTGAATGAGGAGAGGCTACTTTCCTTTCAACTTTCCTGTTTGGGCGAGTTGGTACCTGAGGCACCCCGGAGGATATCCTGAGGCTCTTCTCTGATTATGCACTGCACACATCGCATATACTATGGGCTTGATTCTTTGTACTCGATTCACAATCAAATCAATGCTATACAACAACTGAAATTGCAACATATCAACTATGCATACAATAACGCAAACATCACAAACATCAACACTGAAGATACAAAAGCAGAATGATAATGCAACTTTGAGCAAGGAGGTTACTCATGAAATAATGGTCATATATTGACACATATCAGATAACACACCAACAAAGAACCTCGGTAGATCCAAGCTCGCTACAAAGAATCGCGGATGCGCACAAAGTCAAGATAGCGAGCCTTAGTCCACTGCCGACACTTCTTCCCCCAGATCATCATCGGCACAGTGGACATGACGAAGACAAAGTCGAGTGCTGCAATGACAATAAATGTGTTTTGAACACCTTGTTCGTCAAGCCACATGCCGGCAGTGAATGTCAGGATGCATGCAATGGAATTGTTGATGACCGACACTCCAACCATGCCCTCCAAGACCATCTCGGGATACGCATCCATCAAATAAGCCATGCTCAAATCACCAGTGCATCCCCATCCGAATCCAATCAAGCCCAGTCCGATATACGGTCCTGGCCATGACCAGGCTTGCCCGGTGCCAATACCGAATAGCAACATTCCCAACGGCGAGATGATGGCCAACGGAAACAAGAACCACAATCGATGCTCGGCTTCGCGGATTCCACCGTTCCTCTTCGCCATCCAGACCATGAAGATATCGGACAGATAGCCTCCGTACAAACAACCGAGGACGGCACCGATGAGGCACGGGACGTTCATCAAACCAACTCCAACATCTCCATAGTTCCAGGGTGCCTCGCTCCAGTTGTCATCCTCGACGGTGAGGTAAAACGTGAGCCAGGCGTCTTGAGCACCCCACTGAATGCCGGAGTAGATGACGGCAGGAAATGAAAACACACGCAGGGTATGCATTAGTCGAGTGAGGTACTGCTTGAAACCGAGTCCTATCAGGTTGGGTGCCGGAGTAATCAGTGCAATGCTCTGCCAGTACGTCTTGGGCTTCTCGTCTGCTACGGCCGCCGGGGTGGCTACAACATCCGATAAACCTTCTGTTTTTTCCTGCAGTCCCAGCTCAGGCTCTGCAGTGGGCACATTCGGAGGGTATATTTCATTCCCCTGGTAGGCAGGCCGGTCAAACATTGTCTCTTCGAGGGTAAAGTAGAGAACAGCAATAGTGGCGCCGGAGATGATGACGGCTAACCACCCAATCCAACGCCAGCCAAGGCTACTATCAGCAACGTATCCTGCAATGAGGGGACCCAGGTATGTTCCGATACTGGTGGCCAGAACGTAGACTCCAACGACGGTTCCCCGCTGATGTTCGAAAAACAGGTCAGACAGCGACAATTGCACATTTGCCTCTGCGCAGGACTCCGAGATACCGACAAATAATTGATTCCAGATAGAGTCGGCGGTCGTTTGAGTCCTAGCCATCCAAATGGAACCAAGGAGACCCATGGTAATACAGAAGAGATAAGTGCAACGACGACCCCAGAGCCATGCTGCAGGCGACAGGAAAAGAGTACCATAGCCGATGCCAATGAACAATACACCGGCACCGGTGTTCATTGCGTTGTAGGAAATACCGAGTTCGACATTCTCGCCGAATTGAGCCGAGCCGGCATCGTTCGAAGTCGCAGCAGTGAGTCCGGTAATAAAGCACACCAGCAGGGCGTGCCAATATTTGCGATACTTGGACCAGTTCAGCGGATCATTCACGGATTTAGTTGGTGGCGGAGTGAGGATAATCTCGCCTTGGTCCAGCAGGCGAGAAGTGCCTGGCAGATACTCAAGCTCATCTTGGTTCATTTTTGTGAGTGAAAATCAATCAATTCTGGCCTGAAGGCCAGAGCATGCGCGAATCAGAAGATATATATATGTGTGGCTGGTGTTAGGGAGGGCGCTCGCAGAAGACAAACAGGTGCGCGAGATCAAGATTCATAGACACTCAAAAAGACGGAATAGGGACAGGGTTCGAGGTCAATTGGAACATGTAGAAGAACAGCAAATGCAACAATTCTAGGGAGAAGAAAAAAGCAAGGAAAGAGGAGAAAAGAACAGCAAGGCCGACGTTGCTGTGAAAATTCGAGTCGCGTGTGCTTCTTACCGCTTCGGGAATAGTGAGGGCCTGAAGATAAGGGCAGCAACAAATTTTGCGACGTCGCTTCCTTCGAGCTAGAGCGATGTTTGGGGGCAAAACGCGATTTATATTAATTCCTTATCGTGATTTGGATTAGCACATCTACTTACATGAGCATATAACTAAGATCGCCTATATATACCTTTTTTCTCGTTTTTTATACGCGCGAGTGGCGTTGATATGGCTGAGATAGCGGAATAACTTTACTCCGCATATTTATATCGATTTATTTACTATGTATTTACTAACCACGTAGTAATACAGCTCTTGGTGTTTTGGTCCATGAAGCTAGAGACAGTATCAGGATTTGGAAGGCTCTAATACAATAGAAGTCCAAAGCAGACTATCAGCTGTTTTGGTGCACTCCAAGAACAATTCTGCCATCACAGTCTGTGTATATATGTATATGGGAGAAGCCTTCCACTGCAAAAAGGATAAGATCAGTACCTAGGTATAGAATTGAGCTAATAAATTTGACAATGAAAATGTCTCAACATGAACATGACAAGTCCTGCCAGTGCTTCATGGTCTTTGTGACCATTGATTGGCTGCTGGAGAAAAGAGCTTGCTAGCACAGGTGAGACAGACACACGAGATCAGCGTCACCATTTGAGTGAGAAGCAGAGCTGCTGTGAAAAATCTTCTTTGTCTTTCTCTTCACCAACTTTTCCTCCCTTTGACTTTGTATCTTCACTCCCCCCTAAACAGAAACAACAGCACTTCTCATCAAGTTGCCCTCATTCCATCCTCAGTCGATTCGACCTGAAAAGCCACAACTTCAACATGGCTACCGAGCAAGACCTCGAATTGGCACTGAACCTGATGCTGGCTGACCTTGATGTCCTGCAAGAACAGCAGAAGGGCAAGCAGGCGGCTGGCGAGCTGACTGATGCAGAGCTCGCTATCGCCGCCATGAGGAACGACCTTCTCGCACTAAGAGATCAGAGGCAGGCCGTCAGTGCTAGCACGGCTATCGTCACTGATCAGACCATCTTGATGTCCATGGACCATGAAGAAACAGTCGCAATCCAAGATCACCACACTGCCATGGTTCTGGACAGAGCCGAAGACACCGAGAACCTTCCCGCTCAAGTTGGACCACCACCACCAGAATACATAGGCCAGCCAGACGCAGTTTCGATTGTTATGCAAGATCTCATGAACCGTGTGGGTCTCAACAAACAAGATAATTCGGAAGATGCCTCACTACGTTTCGACTCCGCAACCCCCCTCACTATAAAATGTGTTTCTTGCCTTGAAACCCGCGAGCCATTTCTAAAAGGCGGTTGTGGTCACGATCTTTGCCGTGATTGTGCTCGAGAGATATATCTTGGGGCAACCAGAGACGAGGAGTTGTACCCTCCTCGCTGCTGTGGCAGACCGTTTTCTCCTGGAATCATCTTGCAAGTCTTGGACTATAGCGAGCTCCGAGCTTTTTGTGACAAGGCGCTTGAATACATCGCCGTCAATCGAGTATACTGCGCTGAGCCCACATGCTCGACATTCATTCCTCCGATATTTATTCACGGTGACTATGCTGAGTGCCCAGAATGCCACAAACAAACTCATCTACTCTGTCGTGCTCTTGCTCACCCTAGCGTCGACTGTCCACTGGACCACACCCTCCAGGGGGTCTTGGCTATAGCCGATTCACAGAATTGGAGGCGATGCTTCAATTGCCGAGCAATGGTGGAGCTTGAGCGTGGTTGCAATCATATCACTTGCCGGTAAGATATAATTCTTGAGAGAAAAAAAAACCATGAAACATACTAAGACTATGTTCCAGCTGCGGCAGCGAGTTTTGTTACGTTTGCGGTCTGGTTTGGAAGACGTGCCAGTGTCAACTCTGGGACGACAACATGATCATTCAAGTTGCCAATCAAGCTGTGAACGATCAGGTTGCCCCTAATGCAGCACCTGAAATTCGCCGTGAAGTCTTCGATCGCGTATTCGAAAATCTTCTGAACCACGAAGATGTTGGGTGTGAACATCATCGCAGATCGCAATGGAACTTCCGCAACAAAGGTAGATTACAATGTGAAAACTGCAATCGTTGGCTTCCTGAATACATCTTCGTATGCAGCAATTGTCAGATAAGGGTCTGTAACAGCTGCCGAAGGCACCGATTGAGATAAAGGAGCGCGGAGGGGGACAACTCCATATCAACTCTCAAAGCAGATGGTTGGCCAACGTGGTGTTGTGAGAACAGTATGACCCAGGGGCCAGGAGCCATGGTTTCGATGGACCAAAGCTGCATGTCGTACTTTGTGTCGTGTCTAATGCATGTATTGGATTTGGTGGTGATAGCAACAAGTCGAATGTACCTTAGCGGTTTACAATTCTAGTGTGAAAAGATTGAAAGATACTTCTCTTTTAGGCTCTGAAATCCATGTAATTAGGTCGTATGTATTTTCTCGCAACCTACCACCCCTCGAAGTTTCCAAATCCACCTTTAGATTTGAACTTCTTGCGCGCATGTTCAGGTGGATCGGGTTCGGCATCATCGACAAATTCAATGATCTCGTCCTCGTCACCGGTCTTTCGAGTTTTCTGCTCAGCGAGGGCGGCTCTAAGGTATTTGCCTACTCCTCCGCCATCCTTCGCGTCTGACGCTTTGGGTCCATCTAAGCCACGAACACGCTTGCCTGTCCATGTCACAAGATCATCATCGATGTTGTCCGACTTCTTATCCTTCTTCTTTTGGAGCTGGGCACTACCACCTGTTTTCGTTTCTTGTTTGTTCATAAATTCCTCAAATGGATCAAAATAAATAGTCACATCTGTGATGCGTATATCAGTTACCGGCCGGTTGGTGCTGGAATCGACCGGAGCCACTTCCATTGAGTTTAGAGATTGTGATGACGGTGATGGATCGTCAATAATACGACCAAAAACAGTATGCTTGTTGTTCAGATGAGGTAAGGCGCGATATGCGATGAAACTGATGAACGGTTAGTGGGCTTTTGACAAACTTGAAGGGCAGATGCAACATACAATTGACTACTATTAGTATTTTTACCCTTATTTGCCATACTCAACGTGCCCCGTGCATCATGTTTAAGAGGGCCCTCGAACTCGTCGTCAAAGTTCTTCCCCCAGATGCTTTCACCGCCACGCCCAGTTCCAGTAGGATCGCCTCCTTGGATCATGAAGCCCTTGATATTCCGATGAAATATAACGTCTTTGTAATATCCTTTCTTGGCCAGGTGAATGAAGTTCCAGACGGCCTTGGGCGCATATTCCGTATATAATTCCAAATTAAGGTTGCCCATGGTTGTTGAAATACGAGCGTAGCCCTTGTCCTTGACTCTTCCCCGCTTCAACATATATTGCTCATCTGAAAGCGTGGCCAATTCAGCCTCGGTGTGAGGTGTCATGCCTGTACTGGTGAAGGAAGCCGCGGCAAGACCAGTTGTATGTCGAGCCGCGTTGAAAGGGACGTGCTTTGCGGCTTGATGAGAGACAGTCGTGGATTTTGACTTCTCTGACAATGCTCCGGCATTCTTACCAGCCAAACCTTTGGCTCCGCTCTGTTGTGCGCTGCGTTCGGCCCGAGCGCGAGCAACTGCCTCCTTGGCTTTGAGGATTTTCGCAGAGCTTCCCATTGCATTCAAATTGACATTATTGATAGGATCATTGCGCTCACGGAGTTGCTCATCGGTCAGGGCGCTTTCGCCATCCTTCAGATACTTGAAGGAGCTGAGATTCCGAGCCTCGATGTTCTGTGGATCTTGCAATGTAATGATATCCTTCCGTCCAAATTCTTCGTCCGTGACTAGGTCGCGCCACATCTTAGCTTTGACATTGAGCCGTTCCACAGTATCCCATGCGAAAACATTTCCCGACGGACGTAGGGCGACTATATGAGTATTATCGGTGAAGACTTTGAATGTAACGGGGTCGACATATTCGCCAGCCTCATTCTTTGCAAAATTCAACTTGATCAGATCGGAGCTCTTCAGAGGACTTCCGTCGACGGGGTTGGTACCGTGTTTTCTCAGCCATGGCAAGATATTCGTCAGGTCGAAGATAGTTCCGTTCGCCGTGCAGACCGGATGTTTGAATGGCTGAAGCGAAAGCGAGCAAAAATGGAACGGTAGGCGTTTGAAAGAGGCGTGAGCACCGCTAGTTCGTGCACCGGACACTCCAGCGCCAGCGCTGGCTGAATATGCGTCCTCCGATGCCCATTCCGAATGGGTAATCTTGGGTATCAAGTGTCAGTAGGTATAATCAATCGAGTAAAGAGTTATCGAAAAATCGATACACAGCTACTAGGTGCTTGCACGTACATAGAGTTTGTCCGTCCCTGAATTGAATAAGAAATGAGACACAAATCCAACATATAAATCTTTTGGAGAACATACCTTTGCCCATATTTCTTGGAGTGTTGACTGAAAGATGAAGAAGAAAAAACGAGAGGGAGAGTTGAAGAGAAGGAACGATTTGCGATTTGCCCCAGGCGGCCAATCGAGCTAACCGCTTGCGGCAATTTTGAGATGAGCTTGTATTTTTTGATGAATCCCAGGACGAGAAAAGAACTAAACAATTCGTATAGTTATTATACACTAAGCTCCTAAAATGGGTAGCCTACTACATATACCTAGGTACTATCGTGTTATAAGGTAGAATCGTATCGACAAGTAAAAGATCAAGTCAGTTGATTCCACTGATCTAAGTGTAATGTATGTAGTTGGTACATAAAACTCCGATTTTCCCTAATGCATATATAATAATACAATTCATGAATGTGGTAATGACAACGCTTCGTAAGATCATGCTGCTGGGGGATGTGTTAGGGTTAGATTTACAACCCAGCGATTGCCAAAGTCCACACCATGTCGACGGCGAGTACCGTACTTTCTCCAGACAACTTGACTAATACCGATATCTGCAACTGAAATCTGCCATGTACTACCTTCTCCAGACTGAATAGCTTGCATAACCCCTGTTTTTGGTACTGCCAAGCAGACGATAAAGTCGGAATTGACACAGAGTCGTGACCCTTGCACAATGCCCACATCACCTAATCAAATGTTAGTTAGCTATTCCCCAGAATGAACGTAATAGCTAAGTAAAGGTGATTGCATTGCTTACCTGTGGCAGCAGATATACCCGAAGGTATATCAACCGATATGACCACCAACTTGCTTCGGTTTACCCATGCGATCATTTCACAGGCCGTGGCCTGGTCATCGCTTCTCAAATCCTCAAAGGCAATGTGCATTCCGAATAAAGCATCGACAACTAGATCGATACTAAAGTCGCCGGTCAAGAGACGTGCTGATAGCTCCTCCCATCTTAATACTCTGCCACCGATCTTCTTGAATATCTCCATTTGCTTGCGGCAATTTTCTAGTAGCTCGGTTTCATGCTCCAGTCCCAAGAGGCAAATTGTCACTCTATGTCCTCGGTTCTTTAAATGCCGTGCAGCAGCTATTGCTCTTCCACCAGTCCGGTGGTTGCCAGTGAGAACCAGGACAGCGGGAGCAGCGGCGTCACTACCAAGTCGGCCCACTGCAGCTTCTGCGATACCACGTCCACTGTTTTCAGTGATCATGTCTTCAGTCAAACCAAGTTCAGTCACAGCTAGTTGCTCTACTTCAAGCATCTGAAGTGGACTAACAGTCGGGCATAGCCTGTTCGTAGTTGTTAAGCGTAAATTTCCTGTGGGGGCACCATTGGCACCATTGAGCGGTGATGCTCTTCCAGATTGCCGGTTAGGAAGCGGACTGATGTTTCGTGGGGATGAAACAGAAGCGCGGCCAACAGACCCCAGAGATGCCGATATCGTGGGTTGCCCTAAAACGATGTTGCTCTTCTTGGTAGCCTGAGCTCTGCCGGATGACTTGGATCGATCACGTCCAGAGTAATTCCCGCTGCTGAACTTATCATCACTTGTTTCTGTCTCTGTCTCGCCTGCTTCGCTGTTCCATTGAGTTGGTGTGTTGTCGAGGACATTCTCTGACCAGTGAAGATTCTTTCCGCCATTTGTACCTGGTCGTGGCTTCTTGTTGAAGCTTACCAAGCGATCTTCATCTGCAGTCGTGTCATCATTGCGAATTTCGTCAAAGACACGTCTCTTATCAAACTTAGATAGATTTCCTTGGAAATCAAAATCGCCGAGTTCCTGTATGTCTGTTGCGTCTTCGGTTGCCCACCCATTGGCATTTTCGGCATAAGATTTGTTGTTTTTGCTTTTCCGGTTCTTTCTGTGAACTTGACTAGCATTATCGTCCTCGGGATAGCCTGTGTGTAGCCTAGGTCGGACTGTTTCAACAAATGCTGTCTGCCGCCATCCATTGCCAGCATGTTCTTCTCGTCCTTTATTTCGCCCCCCTCGTCTGCTCCGTTTCGCAGAATTTTTTTCATTCGAAATGAGTGTTACGGGCACTGTCTCAACTGACTTCTCGAGCGAAATACTGCTAAAAGGTTCGGTTAAGATCGCAGTTACGGCGGAGTCGTGTCTTTCAGCGATTTGTGGAGGGGGTTGCACGGTCTCTACTGACAGTACACTTGAGGCGGAACCAAGTATGGAGGCAGGTTTTGCAGGAAAAGTCGTTGAGGACGCCTGTGAGGTAACTGGTTTGGCTTGTGTTGCTGAAAAGCTCACTATTGCTGGGTCGAAGAAAGGTTGTTGCGCTGGTTGAGGATGGCTCAATTGGGTGTCTGCTGCTTTCGCAACAGCTGGAGCAGGTGGGGTGTCAACATATGCTGGCTTCTGCTGGTGGGATGAGGCTTGGGTTTGTGAGCTGGAGACTTCAAGATCTGCTATTCCAGAAGCATCAATGGTGTACGACGGAAACCGTTGGCCGTTCCATAAAAGCGTCACTAATAGACCCAATTGTCAGACTTTGAAATACAAGGATATTTCTCAACACAAGCTTACCGTCTTGCAAGGTCAGGCGTTGGCCAAGAATATTAGCGACTGTTCCACGTATCTGCGCATTTGGAGGTGCGTTGAGGGTCACCACGACTGTGTAGCCGATAAAATTGGATGCCATCCTAGGAAAGGTTCGTCGATAGGTGTATTATAGAGTTAGGACCGCCTTAAGCCCACATTCGGTATCGGAGGGGGTTGGAGCTTGGGAAGGGCTGCAAATGTAAAATCGGAGACATCAAATTGTTTCTCGATTAATCTTCATTTGCAGAGCAAGAAGCGGCGTCCGGATAAGGCCAAATTCGTCACATGACTCTTATCGATAAGATCTTTTTTATGTCCCCCGCGCAATTCTAACTATGTCAATCACTACTTCTGCAATAACTGTTAATTATATGGACGTATAGAAATTATCCTGTCTTATGACGAGGGTCTTGTTGCATCGCTACACTGTAAACATAATAGTACAGATTGGCCTTTCCGACATTAATATAATATACATCACATAGTTATATTCAAATCTCCTGCATATAAAGCAAACCACGACGAGGGTATATTAAACGAAACCAGACATATATTCCTGCTCATCGAAGTCATCGTCAAATTCCTTCACTTTGGCCCCATCGCCCGTTCCATTTTTGGCACTGCCAGATGTCTTTCGTTTGACCACAGAGTTGATATTGGAGAGATTGGCGTAGAAATCAATGACTTTCGCGTGCACCATGACTTTTCGTGGATCGAACCCTGTAACTTGAAGGCCAGCTTGGGACGTGGCGCGACTAAGCGCGACATATGCTTGCCCCTTCTCGAATACTCGACCTAAATCTACCTTGACTCGGGGCAGAGTCTGCCCCTGGGCCTTGTGGATTGAAAGAGCCCATGCTAGAATCAACGGCACTTGTGAGCGCTGAGCCTGAACTTCGCCGTTGGGCAACTCTATCTTCCAAGTCTCTGGCTGACAAAGAAGATGTCTTTCGGTACCATCTGGTTGAGTGAAGCAAACCAATGGCCACTTGCGACTCGTACTGATACCGCCGTCTTTTCCGTGTCCGAGAGCCCGAATCTTCTTACGAGCTTGACTGGCTGCATCGTCACCATCGTCGTCCTTGCCATCTCCAGTAAACTCATCCTCGTTCATCCTATAATAATCGAATGTTGCCTCATCCATGAACGCAACGATTTTCCCGAGGGAGCCGTTGACTAGTGTGTCCTCCATGTTTTTGATGAGCATAACCTGAGCCCCTTTCTTCAAGTGGATTGTTTGTGGAGCCATGCAATTAGATAGTAATCTTTCGCGCATTTGCACGTCTAAAATAGTCCCAGAATCTTGAGCATGGAATGTCAACACTTCGCCCGAAAGTCTGCGCATGCGCAGCCCGTTCGCATTTTCCACTTCCGCACGAGTAGGAAATCTTATATCATTAGCCAGTGCTGATACAAAAGACATGGGAAACTTACAATTCGGTAGCATCCAGGGCATCATGGAAATCCAGCGGGCGTGAAAGCTTTTTGAACGCCTCAATCGTTCCCGGAGAAATCTTTCCCAATCTCATTTCATTCAACATCTCTGCAAATACTGGGTCCTTTTGTCGGAAAACATGTGTTAACAAGATGGTATGTTGGATCGAGGTATTCCAGGTGGCAGCGTTAAAGGCGAATTTGACGTCGCGGTTTGATGAGTCTGGTACTGGCGGCAGTTGGAAGAAGTCTCCAGTAACAATTAATTGAATTCCACCAAACGGTCTTCCATTGTTTCTGATACGTCTGGCAATCTCTTCCAATTTATCAAAGAGGTCGCCATCCACCATTGAAACTTCATCGATGATTAGAACCTTGGTCCGTAACCAACGGTTCCGAGCCTTCTGGTTCTTTCTCACCTACTCCATGTTAGAACTTCTGCCAACACCAACCGTAGAAGTGTAGACAATACCTTCTTCACGAGTTCCGCCGCTGCTTCTTTGCCTAGTCCAATACCAGCAAAGCTGTGCAACGTGACACCCTCAATGTTGCAAGCGGCAAGACCAGTAGATGCCGTCACAGCAATACGATCGGGCTCTCTCCTGTATTTGTCTCGCAGCTTTTTAATGATCTCTCGCATAAGGACGGATTTACCGGTTCCTGCTGATCCTGTGAAGAATATGCTTTTCCCTCGGTCGACAACAGCCTCGAGAACAGCCCGCTGTTCATCACTCAAAAAAAGTGAGGCGACTCTCGCCTGAGGCTTGAATTTATGGGTTTCTTCCACAGCGGCCATTCGCTTTTTGTTCAGTTTTCTCAATTCCTTTTGCTCGTCTTTCACAGTACTTGCAGTTTTGTTCCAGGGCATTTCTGTCTTATGTGATGTTTTCTTCGTCGCTGCAGGAGTAATTGGATCGTAGCTGCTAGTATGGTAGCTGCTAGTATGGTAGCTGCTAGTACTGAAATCGTTTTGCTGCTCCCAAGGTAATTTTCGGCGCTTTTGTTGGGGAGCGAGATGGTGCGAAGGAGGCGATGAGGACCATGGGATTGGTATACTGCTAGGCGGGTACTGCTCCTGAGGCTTGTCATCCAGCTGTGGGAGTTCGGGGTACTTGATGTCGTTTTGAACCTCCTTTGCCCTGAAGCCCGATTTTGTATCGGTATTGGTCTTCCAAGCCTTTGCATAGTTCTCGCTTGACGACGGTAAAAGCATTGCTTCAATTGACGCTGGCACGTTGTTTTGACTCCGACTCGGCGGAGTAGATATTTCGAAATCCAGATCGTCATCGTCGTCGAAATCATTTTCATCGAAATACACAGCATTGTGGAGAGATCCCAAGGCAGACTGCCCCCCGTTGGCCATGTCGAGTTTTCGTTTGGTTCCCGCAACAGACGAGGACTGTTTGGTGGCTGGAGTATTCAATATGCGATTATTCGGATGTAGTGGCTTGGACGAGTGGTCATGAACTGCTTTTCGAAACATTGCACTTGTCGAAGCCCCTCTTAGGCCTAACGTCGAAGAACGCAGGACAGTTGGAGTCTTGGATTTCACAAACAATTGAGATTGCTTAATCAAGACCACGGCGCCGAGTACGCCGGATGTAGCGAAGCACATAAAACTCTGGTCAGGGGAAAAAGGAGGTCAAAGGAATGGCTGATCTGGAATTCGATGGTTCTCTCCGAATGTCTGCGGCCAGAACAATTTCGCGTGTCGCGATAACGCGCCGGCAACTGGCTGTGGTCCAATCAGGATTGAGCTTTCGGGGTTACTAATGATTACCATTGAGCGCCATCGATTCGCTGAGCGAGCTGACCGCGAATTGTTGTATGTTCTCGAAATCGCCCATCGTGCACAAAACCGAAAATAACAGGAAAGAATGCAGCATGACTGACTGATTGTCCGTCGCCGCCAGCATCGCTAATTGCGCACGTGACTTCGTGTTCTCCGTCGCGTAAATAGGGAAGGAGCGCCAGCAACATTTTGCAGTCGTGCGCCATTGCCTCAACAAAACACCATGAACGATGGAGGGCGAGCCCGTGAAGAGTAAGTCCAGTGGCTCCTGCTCAGTCTTCAGGAGCAGAACATTTGCTGACTTTGCATTGCCAAAGACAAGGAACACCCGCTTGCCGGCGTGGTTCTTTGCTTCACATCCATCCTTCCAGAGCAAAGGGTACGTGCGCATTTTACTACCATGTTTTATGCCCATGCTGAGTCTTTTTCTTTTATAGTCGAAGCTGGCTGAGATTGCCAGCCAGATGGGAGCCGCTCACAAATACGACCTGACTTCGGACGTGACCCATCTCCTCGTCGGCGATACGAATACCGAGAAGTACAAGTTTGTGGCACGTGAACGCAGTGATGTACTGGTCTTGAAGCCAGACTGGATTGAAGCTGTCCGGAATTCATGGATGGAAGGGGGAGACACCGACTTGAAAGCCTTGGAACAGCAATACAAGCTCCCTACATTTTACGGACTTTCCATTTGCGTCACTGGTTTCGATGACGGTATGCTCTACAACTTGCAGTTGATCGGTACTCTACTAATTTGAAGCCTAGCATCTTATCGAACATATCTCCAAGAGACTGCTGTAGCGAATGGTGCCGACTTTAGGAAAGACCTTACGAAGAGCGTCACACATCTAGTGGCCCATCAACCCAACGGCCAGAAGTACAAATTTGCAACACAATGGCAAATAAAAGTTGTCAGTTCAAAATGGTTTAGTGACAGCTTGGAGCGAGGAATGGTTTTAGATGAAACCCGCTATGATCTTCATCTACCACCCAAAGAACAAGGTGTCGGAGCATGGAATCGCGCACAGGCTCAAGTGTCTGCTAAAAGAAATAAGTCTTCAGAGCCTTCGAATACGCGGTCGCGTAAACTGCGAAGGGTAGCGAGCACCAAACTTGGAGATCAAAATGAAAAAATCTGGGACGACATAATGGGCGGCGGATTTAACTCGTTTGTGTCGGTCAATACCAATGCTTCGACCGGTCCACAGGAGAGGGAGGCTCCCACACAACCGTTGAGCTTTTTCGATACTGAGGTGCCTGGCGATTATGAAAGTTCACGGGAGTCAGGCGCCTCTTCGCTTCCCACGGGGTTCTTGCAAAATTGCTATTTCTACATGCATGGGTTTTCATCTAAACAGGTACGTAGACCGTGCTCTCACGCAAATCAATTGCTCTTTGAAGTTAGTTGACATATCAAGGTGGACATCCTTTGGCATCATCTTACCGAAAACGGTGCAAACATTGTGCCTCATCTCAATGACTTTTCGAGCCATAACATTCCTAAGAATGGGGAAGGTTTATACATAATTACATCGTATAAGATACCTAGAAGCGAGGTTCCTTCTACAGAAGACAAAGGTTTCACCTGCGAACTAGTCACCGATATGTGGCTGGAACGCTGCTTGGATGCCAAAACCCTCGTTTCGCCGGAAGCCCATGTTACTAGTACACCATTTCCACGGTTGCCGTTAGATGGTGAGTTGTATCCTGGAACTACCCCTGATTTGTTATGCTGATAGGTAAAGGCTTCCAAGGGTTGAAAATCTCCTCGACGGGTTTTGCGGGAATTGATTTATTGCACATATCAAAATTGATTGCTATAATGGGTGCAGTATCCCTTCTTCCCTTTATACTCAAATGTGACATTGCTCTAACAGGTATAAAGGCGCCAAATATGACGAGTATTTTACACCTAATGTTTCCGTTCTGATATGCAATCATCCGCAAACTACCAACCCGGAGAAGTTAAGACACGCACTGGAATGGGGCGTCCCTGTTGTGTCGGCTGACTGGCTTTGGATTTCGGTACAATCGGGCCAGAAGAAGGTGTTCGACCCGTATATAGTGCAAAAGCCAGAACTGAAAAAGAAAGACACTGCGGTGCATGAGAAACCTACGAAAGTTCAAGAAACCACTGATTTGCCCCATAAATCATCTTCGGGAAATTCGTCCAAAGATGCAAAAACCCAATCTCGACAAGCCTCGACCCCTGCCATTGAACCGGATAATTCAGCACCTAGTGATACGCACGCTTCAACAGAAAAACGGTCTACCAACAACGCTACAAATGCTTCTCTGCCATCACATTCCGCCCAGCCGACACAAGAGGGCGAAGAAAAGGTTGCTTCGAAAGCTACTGACTCCAAGCCAGAGGACAGCAAAGCTTCAATCTCACAATCTCGAAATTCCTTCAGCAGTTTAGAGTCTGCGATGGATGGGTTTCTTAAGCAGGCAAGAGAACTTACACGTGCAAGGAACGTTCTGGGAGGAGAAAACGGCACCCGACGGCGCAGGCCTAACCTGGGAAGAACAAATTCTTTGTCATCTGCTAAAAACGATCTCAAAAGACCAGGGTCTCGTGCCAGTTCCATTGATACACTAAATGAAGACGGGTATGGCAGCGCGGTGAGTGTCGATACCGATGGGAAGAATCCGCTCACCAGCAGGCTGTCTCGTACCTTAACCGGCCAGAGTCTTTCTTCCTTGTTAAATGGAAGCAAATATACAAGATATATTGACTCTCCAATTCCCGAGAACGCTGAGCTCTTAGATGATGAAAACGAAACTCCTGCCATGACCCAGCTCAACTATGACGACCCGGATGCAATGGCCATGCGAGAAGAGATTATGAGGTTGGCCCGTCGGGGAAATGCCGACGAGGCTCATGTTTCCGAAATACTGAAACAAAAAGAACCTGTTCATCCGCAAGTGGTAGTCGATGAATTGCCCAGTCTCGTAGACAAGCCAGGGCGAGCGAGACGAACACGGAGGTCTGCTGGAAAACAGCAGGAAGAGGATGATTTTTTGTAACTTGACGCAAGCACAGTGATCATCTCTGAGAGCCTTCTGACATATAAGACTCACAGTTGATATGCATTCCATGGCCACCGTGATGCCTGATGTCGATTTTGTACATAATTGATAGAAGTCTACGAATTATATTAATGATTTGCATGTCCAATCTGGTTTTATTGACTCAAAAAGAACGCTATTGCTCGAGAGCAGACTGAACCTAATCAGTACATGTAGGTAGGTAGGATAGATATAATGTAAGATTGCTCAGTAAACCAGACGTGTTCGCATTTCGTGCACATCTTTGAGAAGCGATTCGGTACAACAAATGATTTAAACCGCAAACGCAAACGCAAACGCATCCTCAACACGCCAATGCACGCCGTATAACATAATTGTATAGAGACATAACAAAACCAGTCTTTTCGAAGAAAAAGAAGGGGAGAAAAATACAATGGTGCACAGAAACCGGGTTGTGAGACGGGGGTATTGAACAGTGATAAAAGGCAAATGATGGTACAGTTGAGGAATGAGGATAAGGAAAGGATTGGAAGGGGGTAGTTTATGTAAGTGTATGTACTTGTTTGTTGTTCTTGAGTTGGGAAAAACAGGGGGTTAGGGTGGTTGGTTAATGGGCTAGGGCTCCCGGTAAGGGACCTTCGAGGTCAACTTGCTCGACTGTCCGATGGCTTTCTTGAGCCTCGCGCAACAGGTTCGCAAAGTACTTCCTTGCGACTTCGCTTTCTTGTTTGACCTTGGTGACCTCCTCCCTGCGGCGCGCCAGATCCTCTATGCCCTGGGCAAGGTGGGTGTTCAAGTTTGAAGCCGGCATGCCCAAGACACGGCGAACTTCAGAGGCGATACGTGAAGCGTTGGAGTGGACATAGTCTACTTCAGCAAGAGAAGCTGCCAATTTGCGCGATAGGCGAGGAGGAAGCGTTTGAGGGATGATAGAGAGTACGTAGGCTGTCGTTAGAAGGGCTGCGAGAAGTTAGTGTCGATAACTCATATAAAGGTTGATAATGAAACTCACCAGTTGCAACTATTCCAGGAACAATCATTCGCCGGAGGTTGTTCGATCCTAATACTTTCGCGGCTCCGAAAAAGCCATCTACCCATCCGAGCCCTCCCAGCGCGCGACCACTGAGTACAGTGACAGCCGTCATGGCAACACCGGTTCCAGCAACTTTTTCTTGCCTCTCCCAGAGACCAGGAATATCGAAAAAGTCCCAGAGTTCTACCTGCGTGTCGACCTGTCTGGCGAGAGCGTGCTTGCGCTTGCGGAACATGTTCTCGGCTCGGAAACCTAGCAAAGAGAATTTGTCCTCTCCAACGTGCAACAGTCCAAGTTGTTGGACATAGGAAACACCCTGCACCGTCTTCTCGCGGGCGTAGTTTTCGCAATCGGATACCGCTGCGGAAATCTGGTCAAGCATGGCAAGCTTGAGGTCTTCTGCATACTGGAAAGCAGAAAATAGACCAGGGTATTCCACACCGAGGTCGGCATAGGCAACTTTTTCTATTGTGGTGTTCAAGGTCAGGCGTGTGTGGTCATAAACATTCTTGTAAGACTTCTCTATCGCATTGTCGACCTCTTCCGCGATTTCATTCTTTTTCTTTTTACCATCCTCAAATGCAGGTACAATCTCTTCAAGCTCGGAACTGACACGGTCAAGCTCTGACTGGGCAACGTCACGGTTCACTGATGCCAAGGCATTGAGGTCTGACAGGACATTGAGGATATAGGTTCTGGCGGGAGCCAGTTTCGATCGTGCGCGCCTCTCAAGAACGAAACGGCGTAAGGCACCTTCGAGTTTCTCAAAATCTTGAATCTTCTCCTTTTCCTTGCCTTTTCCTTTCTTATCGTCATCATCACCGTCATCATCGCTGGGATAATCGTCAGGGGCATTCGAGCCACCACTGCCGGAACCAGAGTTTACGTCTCCTGAAACCACAGGTATGGCATTGCTCGAGACGAAGTGAACGAGTTCCTCGGCGTCTTTGTATGTATCAGGACTCATCTTGGCAATTTGGTCCAAAATCATGCGCTGACACCTCTGCTTGTCTCTTATATTATCGAATCCGTTGACTACCATAAACATATAAGCCTTTTCATGCGCCGCGCTCATGATGAAATCTCTCGCAGATAGCGTAAAATGATTGGCAGCAGACACAACGAAGACGACAACATCGATCTCTTCTTGGCGTGCAAAAATGGCCGTCGTCTTGACAGAATCTGAATTTAGTCCGGGGGCATCAATCAAGGCAATTTCAACGACGCCGTTGTTCAGGAGAGATTGGTCGATTGTCCTAACATCCTTCACGTAGACTTTGCACTGTGTGTATTTCGTATTGTCGGTCACTATATTTTCGAGTTCTGACAGCGCAAAGGCATCGTAGGTACTCTCGTCGTTGCGATTATATATTTGGTCTTTATGAAGAGCGTGAACTTCTTCAACGCCACCATTTTCTCTCGCATCGAGCACTTCACAGAATATACTGGTGCAGGGTTGCTGATCTTCCGGTAGGATCTTGCGGCGTAGTAAAGCATTGCAGAATGTCGACTTTCCAGCATTCAGGTCTCCCGTGACCAGTACTTTACTGGACATATCTTCAATGCGGTCTCGTAGTGACAAGAGGTGCTTGATACTCTGGCTTATCTTTCCATCCAATAACGAGGCAATGGACGCTTTCTCTAGTGAATGAACCAGCTCTGCCTGGGATAGTGACCCGAGTTTGAGGTCAAGTTTCAATATCGAAAACTCTTGGGCGATTTGGTTGGTCATCAAACGAGGTTCAGTCGGTGCACGCCGCTCGCCCGTCGCACTCGATTCGCCATATTCTTCATCCAACGTCGTATTTGCGCGTTTCAATGGCGCTGGGCGTGATGTTGAAGATTCTTCGCTGTCCACACTCCCTAACTCGGCGTGAGATTGCGTTTGGTGTAGTGAGGGTCGTTGCGAGGGTTGCACGGAAGGATAATGGGCTGGCCATTGTCGATTCATCTCCTGTAATTCTTTCAAAATCTCAATCGTCCGGGTAATAGATCTTGCTAATTTCATACGATTCGCATTGCTGAAGAAACCTTGTTAGATATACATCACATCATGCCGCGGGGATTCTGAGAGCATACTATTGAAGCTGATGAACATGGCTCGCAACCATCTGTCTCCCGGCATCACCTAGATTAGACAGAACTTTGTTAGATCTCTGTTGAAAAGAACCCACATAATCATTACATACCTTCCACGGGTGTATGGGCTGGTGTTGGCCGGTCTTCGAGCAACCCAGCACGCCAGTCATCCACCGCAGTGTCTCCGGCAATGCTCCCACCGTACCCAGAATCTTGATTCAAGGTTGCAACCAGTGCCTCGGCTGCCGCAGATGTCGCTCCATTGCCGACAGTCATGTACTGTGGCGCGGCCCATGGCTCCGGGATTTGCGGAGGATGTTCATCGTGGTCCTGGCGACTGGAGGATCCCTCGTTGGCGGAAGACGAGCTGCCGCTGGCAGGAAAATACTCTTGGCTCATGGTGCGCGATGTTGCAAAAGCGCTACCTCGGCGTGAAGACGGAGAAATCCAGGCTTGCGTCTTGACGATGCTTCATTGCATTCCAAGGTTGCTTACACGAGCGGGTGGCATGCAACTGCTTAACAAATTAATCGGCGTGGCGAACCGCGCTATACCCTATTGAGAACCATGAATCCGACTTTCTATAGAACTTGGAATATTATGATGTAAACACGCAATATATAATATATAAATCGTTAATTAATATCTCGTTCATTTGAATTATTTGAACTGGTTTATTGAACAATACACCCGGAAACAACGTGCCGTGCTCGCCGATTTGTGAATATCAAACCCTTAACCTTCTACTGTACTTCGGTTTTCACCTATGCCAGACATGTACTATTTTGTTCACGAAATGTATGTGTTCGCCGTGCTATCGGTATCAACTAGATCATGCACACGGCTCTTTCACTCTATATCGAATCAAAAGCCAATTCATAGGGGCCGACGTCCAGTGGCCTGCGAACATCCCGACCTATTCAGAACGTTAACTCACTCTCTGACAACTGACAACAGGATGCAAAGATTCTGAGCTTACCTGCATCATCCACCAGTACACAACGTTGTTCATCTTTAGGCGATAATCCCATATTGCAATCTGGTATATCGCCATCCAGCCATACAACCCGACCTGGAACGCGGTCAAGGATAGAAAGTCGGCTTTCAATGCGCGCCATACTGTTGCCGGCCCGTAATCGTTTGACATGGGGGCAATAGAAAAGTACTGGAATACGATTCCGAAAAGTAGGGCAAAGCCGTAATCTATGAGCATGGATTAAAGTGTCAGACCCGCGGTTCAGAGGAAGCAGGGAGATAAAAGTGCTATCGATGTAGTGTTATAACGTACCGACCAAGTATTCGACCCAAAGGTTCTGTCCATTGATTTTCGCATCTGTCCCGAAAACGAGCCATTCACCAACAATATCTCCTAGAAGACAACCTGCTCCACAATGGCACGCGGCGACAGTTAGGGTTGCGAACATTGGTCGTGACGACTCTTCCATATGGCAGTGATTGCCCTTTTGTTCTTCTTCAGCCTGATGCGTCTGGTCTTCATGGCCTTGTTGGCCGGAGTCGCAATGGTTGTGCTTGCTCTCTGCTTTCGCGTCCGGATCAGGTTTTGTCGCCCGGCCGTATTTGAAATATACCCATAGTGTGATCGGAGCGAGATAAAGGGAGTTGAGTAGATAGACTGGAATCCTATTGTCCGAGCATTAGTTTCGACGTGCTGCGTAATATTCTAGAAAATAAGGACTGAGATCTCACATAATGCCCATCATAGATCTCCATCCTCGGCGAACTAAGATATCTAACAGAATGACTATAGAGCTACACAGCCCTAGCCCAATGAAGATCGTTCCCAGTATGACGAGAGACAGCGGCGGTTGATAGGAATCCATTGTGGTCGGCTAAACAAGGGAAAACATGCTGTGTTTGAGTCAAAGGACGGCAGTCCAGTATTCATATCATGGTATCTCAAAAAGTTCCGTCATATATGCAGCATCTGTAGATCCACTGAGATTAATGCATTCAAGCTTTTCAAAAGACATGCGAGTGACTGACGTCATGCTTCGCGTTCCACCTGCAATACCATTCACATCGCTCGCAGAGAGGCATAATTTCGCTAGTGTGAGGCAATAAAGTCACAATTGAAGGACTCATCGATATGGACACCCTCTCAGCGAGGACCAGGGTTTCTTAGCCAGGCAGAGGCAACAAGACAGTTCGGGGACATAACAGCAGGAACCGCGGCAGCTGGCGGCCGGACTAATGAATCCCCGCGCCGTCGACCGCTCAGGCGCCATCTTATCATGTTTGTATTGATGCTGCCTTGTTCCATTATCCCAATCCTTCGTTTCATAGCTTTAAGCAATACCGGCTGCCATGAATGTGAGTCCGTTCCAAAATGCCAGAGACAGACTGCGTGAGGTCTACCCCGCTAATCAGACTGCCTTGCTAGATTGTAGAGTGGGCGTTTGGAAAGCGCATGACGCCTGCGGAGCGTCTGCGCAAACACCAGCGAGCTTTAGAACGGACACAACGAGAACTTGACCGGGAACGAGTCAAGTTAGAGAATCAAGAGAAGAAACTGGTCCAAGACATTAAAAAGAGTGCCAAGAATGGACAAATCGGCGCATGCAAGATCCAAGCGAAAGACCTCGTCAGGACTAGGAGGTATTGAGCCCCGAAAGACCCATTTGCAGTACTTGTGCGTGTCTAACGTGTTTATTCTGGCAGGTACATTCAGAAATTCTACTCGATGCGGACACAATTACAAGCTATATCTCTACGGATCCAGGTAAGTTCTGGAAGTCAGCAGCCATCATACAACCCGTGCACTAACCATTGGCAATCTAGACTGTTCGGAGCAATGAGCAAATGATGCAGTCAATGAAGGGCGCCACCTCGCTTTTAGGCAGCATGAATCGGCAGATGAACCTCCCCGCTTTACAACGAATAGTCATGGAATTCGAGCGCGAGAACGAAATCATGGATGAGCGCCAGGAGATGATAGACGACGCCATTGACGAAGCCACCGGGCTTGAAGACGAGGAAGAAGGCGAAGACATCGTCAAGGAGGTGCTCGACGAGATCGGCGTGGATCTCGGGCAATCGGTATTCCCCCCATTTCTCTTTGTCCTGTATTAATCAGCCCAGTGCGAGGCGAGTAAGTACAGTGCTAACTCGCACAACAGATGGGAGAAACCCCGGTGGATATTGCCAAAGAACGGACCGACGAGACCAGGGTGGCCCAGGCGATTGGCGGTGGCTCTGGCGACGACGACGATCTCCAAGCACGCCTGGACAGTCTGCGGCGGTGATAGGCGACTGGCCTGGGGTCAGAGGAGTTGGGGCGTTTGCAACGATTGGACGTTTGAGAGCTTGCTTCTATATACATGTCGATTAGCCGCGCATATAAGATAATGTTTCTTTTCCATGTTTTTAGTGAAGCGTAGGCGGCGTTGCAGCCCAGCAGTGATTGGCAGTTGGGCGGGCGGTACGATCCATTAATTTATTGGCGGGGTAGGCTACTTACGCTTCCGGGCTTAACCAATCCTTCCTGCCGCTGCTGCGCCTCGCTCCAGCTGCTAGCCCAACAACACTCGATTCAAGATACCCCAAGGCTCAAGCCCAAGTCTACGGTAGTGCCAGGTGGTACTGCTACTGTCATAGCATCCCTCCATCCTTCGCTACTGCTACTTCGTTTATCGCACGCTCCGATAACCCCGACAGCAGATCCACACGTGGTAGCGCTGTCTGATCTCTCCGCTGGACACATACCCTGCCAGCATCTTCCCTACATCCCACGCAGCACTGAACATCAATACTGTACTAGCAATTCGCTGCACAGCCCATTACGGAATCCGCTTCATCTGCATTGCATCAGGTATGTCTTTTCTTGGTCATTCTTCCGCGGGACTGTGCAGTCTGAGCTTCGCTCGCTATTTCAAACGAGACGGCAGCCTCGCTGGTCATGTCATCTGATTAACTGAGCATCTAAATGCCGTTTCACTGCCTTGGATTGCATCGATAAGACTAACGACTCCATTGATCCTTAGAACACAAGAAAACCTCACGAGGCTTGTCTCGGCACTTCTCGGCCATTTCCTCCCCGCATTCCTGGTGTTCGCCCAGCGACATTTCGTCACTCCTCGACCCACCATATATTGGAGATTCCAGAACCTATCAAGCTGGCAGGAAACAAACGTCGAAGCTTCTCTACTCAGGGTGGGTTGCTGAACAGAATGTTCGGTGGCTCCACGAGCCCACCCAAAGAGAAAAGTGATCTGGTTTCCCCAACTGGAACAAGCCCAACATCCCCAAGCATCAATACCGACGCGGCCGGTATTGGACGTACTTCACCTCCCGGAGCTTCCGGCAGGAAACAAAGCGACGACCAGAGTCTGGGTGACAAAAAGCGACGCAGCAGTTCGGTGACGAAAGCAGCCTCCTTCTTTTCCAGTGCAAAGAACTCACTACATCTATCAAGCCGAGAGTCGCCCGTGGAGTCTACCTACGTCGCACAAACTCCCTTCCAGAAATTGGGGAAGATGGATCCCGCTCTGAGCGTGCCTCAGGGCTCCTTGAACAATTCGGCAGGCGAATCGGTGCCAACAACGCGCTCATCATTTCGGGTCGGCGTCACGGAAGATCGGAATCGAAAATGCCGTAGAACGATGGAAGACACACATGCCTATTTGTACAATTTCCTAGGAACGCCCGCTCCGGCTTCCGGCAATGCCGCGGTCAACGGTACCGATGTAGCTGAAACTGCAACGGAGTCGAATGAATCTACCCACGCAGTAGAGACAGACAATGGGTATTTTGCGATTTTTGACGGGCATGCAGGAACATTTGCTGCAGAATGGTGTGGTAAAAAGTTACATCTCATTCTTGAAGATGTCATGCGCAAAAGTCCCAATTCCCCGGTCCCCGAGTTACTAGACCAGGCTTTTACTAGTGTCGACCATCAGCTGGAGAAATTGCCTGTCAAAAATAGCGGCTGCACAGCTGTAGCAGCTGTTTTAAGATGGGAAGATCGTATCCCAAGCTCGCATTCTGCAACAGGTTCCGCGCCTCTCGCTCCAGCAGCCTCCGCGAATAATACAGAATCGGAAGCAGAGCCGAATTCCGAGTCTGCTCAAAAGCCAGCACAGTCAAAACAAGATACAATTTCGGCCAAGGCTCAAGAATCCGTATCTCGTCAGCGCGTCTTGTACACAGCCAACGTGGGGGACGCCCGAATTGTGCTTTGCAGGAATGGAAAAGCGCTCCGTCTCTCATATGATCACAAGGGTAGTGACGAGAATGAAGGGAAACGCATTGCCAATGCTGGGGGACTTATACTCAACAACAGAGTGAATGGTGTGCTCGCTGTAACGAGAGCTCTTGGCGATTCATATTTGAAGGACCTGGTCACAGGTCATCCATACACTACGGAGACTGTAGTACAGCCTGATCAGGACGAGTTTTTAATTCTAGCCTGCGACGGGGTAAGTGGATATCAAGTAATTTGCTTTACGATCACTAACATTTTGAACAGTTATGGGACGTGTGCACCGATCAAGAGGCCGTTGACTTAATACGCAACGTCAAAGATTCTCAAGAGGCTTCAAAGATCCTAGTTGACCACGCTCTTTCACGATTCAGCACGGATAATCTGACCTGTATGGTGGTACGATTTGACGCAACCCTAATTCGAGATGTCGTTGAGCGACGTAGCGAACCGATTGGAGTCGAGGGAGACCCTTCGTCACAAATAAAGGGCGGCATAAGTGAGGCTGATAAAATCGTGGAAGGTGCTAAGAAGAAGCTTGAAAATCCTGATGCTTCTCCAATTGATGCTGGCCTCAATTTGAAGCTGAAAGATGACGTACAAGTCGCATCAAGTCCAGATGTCAACAGTACAACTAATCAGGGCAAGACTACCAGTCTCGAAAGCGATGCTTCAAAACAATAAACAAGCGACACTTTTAATTGCAGTCCCGGCCTATACTCGTAAGGCGACAACTCATGTTTATTCGCCGCGCTTGCTCTCTTCATCGTTATACAAGTTATATCGATACTTCAGAGCTACATCAGCGGTGAATCCTGCCATAACCAGTGCCTGACTTGCCATGGACACACCTGATGGATATACATGGCTGCATGTTTCTTGTTTTCCCCCTTCTACTACACACAAGTTAGAACCCTTTTATGTCATGATGCATTTCCAACGTTGTATTTCTAAATGATCAGTTCGTTATGTTGCATAGGAGATTTGACAAAGCAGCGCAAACTCTAGCAAATTAAATGATTTCCAATCAAATTCGAAACACCGTGTAGTTTATACTCAATAGCAGCTAAAAATGACATGATGCAACCGACACAGGAATGAAAAGAAAATACGGTGTGGACAGTGAATATTGTACATATAATAACAATTGAGCAACAAGTCAGGCTGCTTCTAAGGAACCTCGAGGGTTGCTGCGCATGGATGAATACCAGCTGATGTTTAATCTAGCTAGTTTTTGGCAGGGTCTTTCTCCGCAAAGTTAGCATTGGCTAGAATCTCTTCACCCTCTTCGCCTTCATCCCTAGCACTCTCTTCAGCCTTGCCTCGCTCCTGACCAGGCATTACATGGTCACGGTGTAGCGCCAGATGGCCGTGGCTAACACGCTCAGGCCATTTTTTGGCATAATGAGCATCGTAGATGTCTGTCCACAGAATCTTAACCTGCTCGGGCGCCACGGCATATTCATTGTGGCCGGTTGGGTCTTCGATCGTAACGCCGGCAAGGTCAATCTGGGCGGACAATTTTTGAAGTTCAGCTTCGAATTCTTGTACTCGTGTGGTGGCCCGTTCTGTGGCCTCCGTCTCCAACTTTCTCCCGAGCCTTCTGCGTTGACGAGCTTTGCGTGTGAGATAGCCTCGTTCGCCTGAAGCAAATCCGTTCTTCAGCTCCTCTTCCTGAATGGCAAGAACGGCCGCGATATCTGCGACACTGGTGGCCTTTTGGTCCATCAATGCACGGGCTCTGTCTTTCTTGCCCATGATCAACCCAACAGCGTTTTTGTTCTTGTTTTTCTCGTTTTCCTCGTCCCATTTCTCGGCCTCTATCGGGTCCTTTGGCCTCTTTCGCTCTAGAAATTTTTCGGTAATGGTAATAAGTTCTTTCGGCGGAGCAAGTTGCCTTTGGAGGGAGAATTCGCGGAGGAGCTGGAATGCACGAAGCCCGACTTTGGTATCGTCAAAGTGAACGGAGTAGAACGGGGACCACATGTCCTTTCTGAGGGTGGCTGGCACTGTTTTCTTGCCGTGGTAGACCATCTGTGATAATACATTGTTTTTCTATGGCAATAACGGGGAATATCAGCAAACACTCGGCATAAACAAGGAGTTGTCCAATTCATTCGTCAACGCACCTCAAGATACCGCGTCAGAGAGTACACGACCTGGTTTGTCCGTATGTTGTTGTAGACGAAGATATTTCGGCCGTGGGTCATTCGATTCAATGCCTTCCGTAACCTGGCACCCTCTTGCTTCTGGAACGACCTATAAGCTTTGGAGTAGGCATTGCGAGGTTTCCCCTGGATGACGGCAGTGGTAGGAACAGGCGGGAATCGGGCGAGGTGCGACGATGCGATCTTGGTTGGATCAAGAGCTTTATCCCGGATCGTGAAGTCGTCTAGTTTTTTGTTCTTGGTCATGTACTCGAAAAAATTCGAGATTCGCTTTTCCGGCAGTCGGGTCGGCATGGCGCTGAGAATAGACTTCGCCCCGAGAGAGGAGCGGTTTTCCTATGAGCAACGGGTCTGCTCTCGTTTCATCACATGCGGGGGGGGTGCAATTGCTGGTGGAGGGAGGTTGGATGTCGGTGATGCTCTAGTCTCAAGAGTCAAGACGGAGATCCGATTTTTGGCGGTGCTTGCTGGGCTTGTCCCGATTGGGCGACTCCCCGTGCGTCACGCTGGGCCGCGCGGGCCTGCCTAAGGTATCCGCAACGTTGAAGCTCCGACCTTTGTTTGTATGACTCTGGACAGTTCTCATCCATGCTTTGAAATGGCTCTTTCACCTACCAATTAATGCAGACTGTCGGCACGAGCAATGAACAACGCGCCGAGTCACCGCGTCTCACTGTCCACAGGCAGCCATGTCTGAATCCCATGGCAACGACCGTCGCGAACGGCCATTGCTTTTCTCTACGGTATTGCGGCATCCCGAATCAACAATCTATAGACGAAGCTGACAGTGTGTGCATAATGAAGAATCGCAAGTTGCGCCACTTGCAAGGCCTCTCGGTGCGAAACCTATATATCACGCCGCCGAACCGGGCGCGTGGGAAGACGATCGATGACGACGATATCGATTACTCTTCAAAATCCCCATCCAAGCTTGGGGACGATCGATCTGTTACCCAATCCCGCTCATACACCGACCTCAAGTCATTGTCATCGAACAAGCAGTCTGTCAACGACGAGCTAGACCGAAATGACAAAAAGCCGCAGGAATCCCGGCGTATGCGTCGAAGAAGCACTCTACCATGGAGCGGAGGCAACCCAGAAGCTCGACAGACAAAGTTAGAAGACATTGCTCGAAGCAGAATGGCTGACACTTGGTTTTCCATTCACTGCGAGGGCATCGACAGCCCGGTATACGTCAGCGAAGTCGTTGAGAAAACAACGAACCCGGCATTTCGCGTGTTTGACCTCAATACATGCGGACCTCATATTTCCAGAAGTGATCAGATTACTGTGAGATTGTGGGCCAAATCAGAGCATATGAGTGACTACATGTTACTGCTGGAGCTTCAGCTGAGCCTCAAATCTCTACAATTTGTCGGCAAATCATTGGAGACATTTCACCACCCACTGCCTACCAATTGCGTTTTATTTCACTTTGCCGACGGAATTTTTACAAATCTCACTGATTTTCCTCCAGCCCAAAATGCTTCCACGGGCTCGAGAAATGGCACGTTTCGAAGTGAGCCGCAGAATACCTCTTCTTACGATGCTTTGATGCGCTTGGCGAATCTTGATGATTGCATACAGGATGCATTGGCAACCAGAGAGAAGCTTGAATCTCAAATAAACGGTATTCTCAAGAACCACCATAGAAACTTGGACTTGCTTGGCCAAGTTTCGCAGGCCGAAGAGAAGGCTTCTTTGATTAAAAGAAGTATTGCCAACGAGAAGAAGCAGATCCGCTTCAGCGCTAAACGCAAGGAGGACTTGATTTCCAGCATAAAAGCCCGGAGGGAAGCCATGGATTCTTCCCGTGAAAGTCAGAGCAAAACGCAGAGTCATTTGCCTGATGCCCAGCTGAAAATGACCTCTAGTATGTCTCTGCTGGAGAAGAGCCTGGAAGATACCAAAGGCCAAATTCGCCGTATATGCGAAGACCTGTTGGCTATCTACCCCATCGAGCCTATCTCAGACAAAACATTGGCTTTCACTATTTCCGGGCTGCATCTCCCCAACTCGAATTTTGATGATATTGACAGGGACTTGGTAGCAGCCGCTCTTGGATACACTGGCCATCTTGTCTACTTGCTCTCGTTCTATCTTTCAGTCCCTCTGCCGTACCCTATCAAACCGTATATGTCGAGCACTTTTATACAAGATCCGGTCTCCTCGGCTCTGCCACGACGAACATTCCCGTTGCACCCGGTCAATATTCAATACCGGTTCGAGTATGGCGTCTTTCTACTGAATAAAGACATTGAGGTCCTTATGAATCGGGTTGGCCTCCGAGTTCTTGATATTCGGCATACCTTGCCCAACCTGAAATATCTACTTTACGTGTTGACAGCGCGGACGAATGAGCTCCCTGCCAGGAAAGCCGGCGGTGTCCGGGGCCTCCTCCTGGGACGGGGCACCCCAATGCTGTCCAGACAGGGTAGTCAAGACAGCTTTGCAAGCGGCGAGACGATGATATCTCGACGCATGTCATCCGAATCACAGCCCAGAACGATGCCAGCCAGCGGCGATGCCGGAAAGGGCAAAGTATCGTACGCAGCGAAGCATTCACTCATGGCCACAGCTTCAAACGATTTGAGAAGCGCGGTCTGAGGCACTTCTAGTATATAGCACCATGTAACTTTCTCATTCCTGTTACCTGTATATCCGACAAGAACCATAATATAATGATGGATTCCATGCAACAACCACAGGATCACTTGTTATTCCCACGTGCATGAGAGCTATGTGGTAATATTTTAATAAAATACAAAAGCTGAGCTATTTAATATGCAATTATGTATGCGTAGTCGTACTATGTACATACATAGTGCACGTACTGTAGTAAAGGATTAGTCAAGACCCGCCGGCAGCCCCGCCGCCCCTTGACGAGTTCGCTTTGCATCGGCTTCGCTCTCTTCCTCACGCCCACTTCGAGCCGAATGAACAACAATGGAATCCACTCATGATGTTAGCATGGGCCACCATGCTACATCTGTCGGTGTCAACAATGACCCCTACGACACCGCCCGCGACCAGCGCTCTGAGACTCCTCCCGCCCAGCACCGCCGTGGCTACCAGGCTTGCGACCCGTGTCGCAAACGCAAAGTCAAATGTGACCTGGGAAGTGCGTGCCACACCCCGTTCTGCCCCTCTGCTGCTAATCTAATCAATGCTAATGCCGAGTCCTCGATCGAGCAGGTGTCGATAATCCGAGACCGCCGCCATGCGTGAGATGCCGGCGCGAAAGCAAGCGCTGCGAGTTCTCCTCGACCAGGAGAAAGCGCAAGACTTCAGATGCCGAACCGGAAACGGACGGCCCTCTGCGCCGTGATAAGCGCATGATGGTCGGCGAAACATTGTATGGCGATTCACCAAATATCGCGGCCAATGCTACTACTAAACGGGAGCCTTCCTTCGGCCCAGCGGTGTCTGCACCGTACGACAACGGAAGCCTGCACAAGTACTCATGGCCAGAACACTCGCCTGGCGCTGCTTCCCAGCCCTCCCCCACCGTGCAAAAGGACCGCCACCAGCCCAGTCCTATGTCATCGGGCCACTTTCACGATGGCAGAAGCCTACAATCCAGTGCGTATCGGGTGCATAACCAGGGAATGGTCAGGACCGAAAGCAGACAGACCGTCATGAACAAGACTGCAGCGGACTTGTTGTTCCCTACGATTAGCAATAGTCATGATGCCCTCCATCTGCTTTCAGAAGCCGCTGGTCGGACAGAAGATCTCAACCGTCAGAGGCTTGAAAATAGGGCACGGCAGTCCGCTGCTTCGTACGGCAACCCAATGTCAGCAAGCTCGTCTTCGACACCAAGGAATGCGCAGCATCCATATCCGAAACGCCCAAACCAGATGCCGGCAGATGGTTACGGTGACAGCGGTAGCTCTGAGTACCGGAAGCAAAGCTTCGAGTCACACAGTGATCCCGGCTACTTGGACGCTGTCAAGGCTTGGTCACGACTACGATTCGTCCGCGCTGGGTGGCTAAGCGTGGAAGAAGCAATGGCTTATATTGCCTAGTATGTCCATGATTAACGTATCACATATGCTCATCTGCTAATATCCTTCCAGCTACTATAAACATCTTGCGCCTCTAAGCCCCATTGTGATTCCAGACTTCTCACCTCCCTCTACCCACAGGGCATTGCTCACAGACGAGCCTGTACTAGCTGTGACAATGTTGACGACAGCCTCGCGTCATATGAAGCCCAAAGGTGATGGTGCCCACACTCGCGGCTACTATATACATGATCGTCTGTGGGATTATCTTCGTGGCATGATCGAACGTCTCTTCTGGGGTCAGGAGAAGTTCACCGGAAACTCAGTGGGGATGGGGACACCAAGGTCTCTCGACATAACGCCTCCCTCTCAAGGCCAAACATCTCTCCGTGGTCATCTCCGGTCTCTAGGTACTGTCGAGGCACTCTTGATTCTGACAGACTGGCATCCACGGAATTTGCATTTCCCTCCTGGTGACGACGAAAACACTCTGCTGGATGCAGAGGCACTCCTTCCGTCACAATCTCGCAATGATGGAGAGAGTGACAGTCGTGGTCAAGGCGGCAGTGGTATCGAAGGGCGTCTCGCCTTTCAGAAATGGCTGGAACCTACATGGAGATCAGACCGTATGTCATGGATGCTGTTGAGTACCGCGCAAGCCCTGGCATTTGAGCTTGGCATCTTCGACCGGAAGGAACCCAGTATCGTGGAATCTGTTGCTGAGCAGGTACGGAAGCGACGAGTACGACGACTTATCATTGTGTATATCACTCAAGGCAGTGGACGACTCGGCATACCATCAATGCTGCCGCTTGACAGGTGGAGCGATGATATCGAACCTACTTCACCGGCAGATGCTCCAGACACAGATGTCTCAGTTGATCGAATGCAAGATCTTTGGGTACAAATTTCAAAGATCATGTCATTGAGCAATTCGGATCTTTTCCCGTCTAAAGAATATACGTCTGAACTTATCAAAAGCGGCCGGTACAAGCAGCAAATTGCCGAATTCATACCGCGCCTACATAAATTCAAGGCGTATTATGAAAGTGTTTCTTGTAAGTGTGACTTTACAGATACAGGCTAAATTTGTTTGTTGGCCTCGAACTAACAGGTAGCAGTGTCTCCCCAAATGCGAAACATCCTGACTATTGAATATGAATATACCCGTAAGTCTATGCATACTGCGAAGTCCCTTTCATCAGATCTGACATTTTCAACAGGTATATATGTCAATTGCCTCGCGTTGCAAGCAGTGGTGGAGCGGTGGACTGCCATCAATAATGAATCATCGAGTAAATCATCGGCGGCGAGTTCTCTCCGCGTTCTAATGGAGATATACCGAGTCAACGAAAAATACATCCAGGAGGTCGTAGATGCCTCTCGGAAGATCCTTCATATTGTTTTGGATTGTCTTGTTCCAGGGCAGCATTTGAAGCATTGCCCCGTGCGTACATTTTTCAGGATTCTGTCGGCGATGATTTTCATTCTCAAGGTAACCATACTCTATGCCATAATAAAAGTAGAGCTTTACTAACAGATTTCTAGACCTTCACTCTCGGTGCAACAGAAGACGATGTCCGTGTTTCTTTGGATCTACAAGACCGAACCATCGAAGCCCTCCGGACTTGCGTCGTGGATGACGTCCATCTCAGCAACACCATCTCTCGCTTACTGGAACTCTTGACAACAAACATCCGCACAAGGTTTCTAAGATTTGCACCAACCGATCGAGGAGTCGAGGGCGATGGACACGAGCGCAGTTCCCAGCCAAACTCACGTGGCTCTTCGCCTAAGCCGCCCAAGGATCAGGGCTCTGCTTCTAGGGATGCAAGCGCACACTGGCAACAACAACAACAACAACAACAACAACAACAACAACATCCGATCCAAACCCCCACTCCCAGCAAACTTGGATACCACGTCAGTCAAGGCGAAGAATTGCAACACCAGCCGCAACCCGTCGTAAGCCATCACGACCCTCTGGCCGGCATTCCAGCCCAGCCCATCAACTCATCCAACATCGGCGTCTCATTCATGCCTCCGCCCCCGTCTGTGTACTACAACTATCTGGGCTCTAACGGAACGCCTCCCAAACTCGACGACGCGACCTCAATTGCACAGTCTGTCCATGAAGGCGGTGGTGGTCTTCCCGATTGGTTCGCGTTGCCTTTGGACCAGTTCTTCAACAGCTCCATTACAGGGGTCGATCAGGGTCTTGGGGGTACCGGCCCGATGCTCGGGGAGTTTGACATGCTCGAAGTCCTTCTCAACGAGCAATCGGACAAGGACGGCAACGGCGCTGGCGCAGCTGCAGCCGGCGTTGTGGATGGTGTCGCCGCCGCCCCGACTGCAGGAAATAATCACCACCATGATCATTTCATGTGAACGAACAAGTGATGTTTTATGATATACAAGAGAGGAAAGATACGCAGTTTGTTCTTGTCACAGTTTACGATGTTACGCCCAATTTCTGTTTCTGTTTTGATTGTTTTTTTAGTTATATATATGTGCGGTATTGTTTGGTTTTATAAGGGGAGGTATACCATATGGATTTGTATGTAGTGTATATTTCGTACATGTATATAGAGGCCACTCCGACTACCTTAGAATAACACATACCATATTCTCTTATATATATTTTTTCATACTAGAACTGTGGACATTGGGTAAGTCCATGGGTGGTGACAGGTAGATATCGTGTCGTCAGCCCGTCGGGGATTATATATCGCTCTGTACGTAGAGACATAGGACGAACTCACATCCAAATTTGTACAAATATAGAATACCTAGGTACATATCTTTTAAATATGAGTGAGTATAGGAGTGTATGCTTGATATATTATTTGCAGATGCTCAATTTAGGTAACGAAATACCTGTATCTAGATTGATAAGACATGATTCTTCAGATGTACATGTAGTCTTTGTGTATATGCATTTCCTGTTTGTAGAACAACTCCTTTCATGATTTATCATTATATACGCCCTTCTATAGATTATATATCGACGTGCATTAATTCGTGTATTCGACCGTAAGAATTGTTTTTTCTTATGGGTAGCCAGCTACCTTGTCGATGTAGAATGGCACGTCGACGGATTTGACGAGATGCTGTTGCGCCCTGTAATAATATGGCTGATAGTCCTCTTTCTCGCGTATTTGGTGGTAGACCCTTTCAAAGTTTGTCGATCTGAAGACTTAGAGAGCTGATGAGGTTTTATCAGATTCACCGGGTAAAATATAGATACTGAGATTGATTCCCAGAGTCCTCCCAGCCAGTGAATTTTGGGGTTTGCTCATGCTTCGCTAAATTGATAGACTCCGTCGTATCTTTTTCTTTCGGTAGTCGATAGTGCGCATGTAGTGTACCTAGGTTAGCATCCTTAAGCGCTTCTTCGTAGAAGTAGGGCTGGATGCGCTAAGGTATGGTGGATGCTCAATCTTGCGAATCAAGAGCCCATATCTCATACGTCTTGAGGAGATCCCAGTTGGCTGGTCGAAGGTGACGTCTCCACACGATCGTCTCGCCCGAGGGAAGCGTGCCATAGAAATTATCCGATTCCACAATCAGTGAAACTCGGTTTGGAGATTCCGTGGGCGGCGACGATTCATCGCGAGTGCGTTTGCCCAGCAAAGATGGAGGTGACTTGGAGGAGGAGGAGGGTGTATTTGGATTACGCTGTTGCCTGGCCCTGGATAACTCGCCAGGAACAAGCGGCGAGTCTCGGCCTGTATAGTCTTCTAGTCGTACCTCTTCTGCGGGTCGAGAAGAGCCAGGAGGACTAGATGCTGGGATATAATAGAAATCACCTAGCTCCCATGCTTTCCAGCCAATGCCAATGACCTTGAGTTGAGAAGCCCGGTTCCTGTCAGCAAGCACCACGCTGAATTTCTCGGCATGAACATCATCGTCGAGTTCGGCGAGATCAGTCATATTCATATTCATACCGGGGATGGGCGTGTTACTTGACTGTGCTGGGGCATGTCCTGTTGGTGTAGGACAAATCAGAATTCGCATGGCTTTCAGCTTGCTAAGAAACGGAAGCAGTAGACCGCATGCTTCCAAGGTAGAGACTTCAGGGGCCATTGAAAGCTGCTCTAAATTGGGGCAGGCTTGGACCAAGCGAGCAAGAGCCTTGGTCGATAGCGGCCAGCGTGAGGGAAGGACAAGGTGGCGCAGAGTAGCGCCATGGTTCACCAGAATCGTATGGAAGTAAGAGTCGCGAAGTTGAAGGAGAGGGTTAACAACAGTAGCAGGGGATCGAGGAGAAGACGGAGTAAAACTCGCACCACTTGCAGCAACAGCAACGGCATTAATGGTAGAAACGGTAGAAGTGCCGTTAGTGACTTGATGTGATGAAGGCCTCGGCAGTCGCATATTGTGCCTGTATCCAGTTGCGTGGGTGAAATTCACGCAGTACCACCTCTCTAGGCCTCTAAACGAACACAAAAACTCGCATGCGTCTTTTGATATCAAGTCATGCCTTATGCATTTCAGCATCGGCTCGTAGGCGACTTGCGGGCGAACCCCGGACCATGTTTTGTCGAGAAAAGTCAGGACACGAGACTGATCTTGGCCGTCAAAATCGCTGAGATGAGTCATCTCCTCGACTTCGGATTGATCAATTGCATCCTTCCATTCATTCGAGTTTCTGGCGTACATATTGTAGAATGCAACCTTTCTTAGTTTCAGAGGCGTTTTTTCCTTGATAGAGTGCCGGAAATAGTCGTGGAATGTGACGCTGGGCTCCTGGGTTTCTCTCATGCGAGGAGACCAATGCATGCACAAATCCTTGAGATGTGGACTCTTTGCCAGCAGCGTGGAGATGTCGTCTGGGTAGCAGAGGGGATCTATATCGGTCACTTTGAGACAGCGCAAATGCGGCATTGCAGGAATGGCATATATCGGACGCGGATGTCTGCTCGTAGGGAAGCGTATGGACAAGGATGTCAGTTTGGGTAGCTGAAGTAGACCCAGGTATACGGTCTCCATTAATTTTGTGTTGAGTTCCCAGCTGACGGCACTGTCAGTTTTTGTTTTTCATTCTCTCCTCGCGGGGAATAAAAGTAGACTGACCTGAAGCTCTCGATGTTCTTGGTTCGATCAAGAGCTGCCCTCACAGTAATGTTAAGCATCATAGAGGAGTCCGGCACGCGACCGACCCTCGAGTGCTCCTCCAGCTCGGGCTCGTTCCACTCGCCGCGCAAAGTCATCGACTGCACAAGCGTTGCATGGGCTCGTGTAACTAGCGTATTGAGTCCCATGGAGAAGGGACTTGCGTTGCCCCATCCTTCCGGCTGCTCGTCGCGGTATCGAATGCGGTCGTACGAGGTGAGGGAGATGTCGCGATAGAGATGCGGAATGGCCATATAATGCAGCAAGCGGCATGTCTGACAGAGGCGGGCAAGATCACCGGGGTCCTCGATCTGCAGTATGCATGGAAGGTTACTCTATGCTTTTTGAAGCTGTGTTATTGACCACAGCACTCACCCAGGAAACAATGTGCGCGATCAAATTCAACGGCAAGTTCGCGATCTGCACGCTTTCGTTTCCAGCCTGCCGGTCCGCGTCCACGCTGGCATCAAACATGTTGCCGTTGCTGACAGCCTCCATGATGAAGCTCCGCAGACATCGATCGGCTCGTGGATTGGGATATATCGAGGCAGAGTGGCAGCGCTGAGCCTGATGGAGAGAGGTCTTTTTGTGGGTTAGCGGCGTGGATCTTCAGCCGCCAGAAGTTCCCGCCGTTGCCGGCCTGCGTAAAGGTGCTGACTCATGTAATCGCTATAGTTAACTAACTAGTTAGTTATACGTATCGCTATATACGTAAGTGTATAAGAGGCGAATTATGGTGTGTGTGTTTTATGATCTGAAGCTATACCCGTGTAGTATGTACATGGGTCTGCAGGTTGGCTTGGGTATAAGATGCGGAATATAGAAGAATATCTTCATCCGGTACTCTGATTAAGCACAGAGATGTAACTATATAACAACCACTGCTCGGTTTAAATTAACTGACGTATTGCATCTTGCGTGGTATCGACGGTATGTAAGTACATGTTTTGCCTCTAAATCCCTAAATTCCCGAAATCCTTGGTTGTTCAAAATAACCAGTAGAGCGCCTCGCTAAATTGAAATAAATAAAGACGGTGGACAAAAAAACCATATAAATGAACGTAATATAATCACTGAGGCCCGCGGCTGTAAGGCGTATCGTGTCCCGCTTCTAGATCCATACCATCGTGGTCAAGTTGCCAGGATGGCTGCTGCGTACCTTGAGTGGAAGGTATAGACAGCTCATGATCTTGCCGAGTATGAGACATCGCCCTTCCTGTTTCAGTGTCCGACGGTTCCAGCCTCGAAACCCGTTGGCCGGGGGCCGAAATATTCACTGGAGTGCGAGAATCCGGGTCTACTCCCACCAGAGCAGCTGTCTCTGGGTCATATCGGAGTTGGCCATTGCCTCCCAGTTCATTGCCAGCGTTTGCCGACGAGGGCCACATTGGTGCGCGCTGTGCGTGTGTAGGAATCACCGTTATTGGCAACCCAGGCGCACCCGAGTCAGACCCAGGAGGCTGCGGTGACCACGGCTGTTGAGAGACATCGCGAGACGGAATGACAGTCACACTCAAAGGCTTGGGAGTTCTTTCAGAAACGAATATATTTTGCCACTCACCCCGATTAATGGAAGAAAGGGCCTGTTTTAATCTCGAATTCGAGGCTGTCTCGATCGGAGCTGCATATTTTTCTGACATGTTATCGTCGTCACTATCACTGGATCTGCCACGCGTGTTCTCTTCCTCTTCCTGCGCCGTGGCTATTTCCTGTGGCGGAGATGACCGCCTTGTTTCAAACAGACTAGCCATTGGAACCCAGCGTCTCCAACCTGACGATGCTGCCAAAGGTAGAGTGTTCGCAGGCTGACGTCCTACCGTAACGTGTGCTTCATTAGATGGCAAGGTTGTGCTATGAATTTCAGCCTGCTTGTTTTGGGGCTCATAATGGCCTCGGTGCTCAACTGGTACTGTGGATATTGGAGGCGTGGGACTGGCAACAGGGTGGTAGCGAACATAATAATCCGTCGACGCAGCACTAATAGTGTCGCCACGACTGATAGGTGTCACCGCGGCCGGCGGAGGCACGGGAGTAGCAGACGTCGTTTGGCGAGGTAGGGCAGGCTCGTTTGTAGCAGCATTTCGGGTGTGAGTTCCTAATTGGAAAGTATGATGACCCCTTCGAACGGGCTTGTTGTTGTTGGGCGCAATGACATTCCTCCAAGCAACACCTGTTCCTCGGCCATTTCCATCAGCACGGGGACTGGACTGTCTGGGCCAGTCAACTTCTTGAGAGGGGGTGACCTCCAGCATCTCATCACCGTCAAATATTTCCCGCCCCAGGATCCCATCTTTCCGCTCATCGCGCTCCAGAGCCTCTATCCGTTCTACCCATTCCCAAACAACGACACTGGCAGCCGCAGATCCAACCCATCTTATATACTCACCCCATCCAGCAACGTCAGGTGAGGCGATATCCATGATGAAAAAGACGACAGGAATCAGCACAGCGCTGAGAGAGAACGTTGCGACTAAACAAATGTTTCGCATCTTCGGGTGGAAAAAGGCAAACCTATGCTTCGACAACGAATAGAAAATCACCCACGCTGCATAAAGCAGATTGAGGGCTAATTCAAACAGGTAGGAAAGCGCTGGTATTGCATCATCGAAAAGCCGCGGATGCGTTTCCGAACCATGTGAGACAAAGTTGTCCAAAATGGCAAAAATCGTGTCCAGCACAATTAACGCGAAGCCCGCCCACTTGATCAAGACCTTTTCTTTATGGCGTGGGAAAAGCCGTATAAGCGTCTGGACCTGAGCAAGCCACAAAAAGGTGCTCGACACGACGTGGACAATCCGAAGCTCAGTGCCATCAATCACCTCCTCTGTCATAGCCGTCGCATCTGTGTAACCCATGTCGTACTGTCTCTGGGCGACATGCAACGAATCAATCGTCGCGAGGGTGAGCGAAATTGCACATGACAGCGCCGCCACCTTCTGCAGCCAAGGACGGCCGCCCACGCCAGTAACAGAGGAATTCCCACTGTAAGAGCCACTGATAATGCCATGTCGCCCCAAAATATTCCCGTCGCCTCCGCGGCTCCCAATATAGAATTTTCGAGGAGTGATGAGGAGAATGACAACCAACATGTAACTAACCACTGTCATGCAGCCAATGGCATAAAGCTGTGGACCAACCGAGGCATAAAACGGATCGTTGTTAATGATCGTAGATGGAATAATGTCGCCAACGGCTGAACTACTTGTGCAAGCAGGTTGATAAAAAGCGTCTTCAGTCACCGTCACCGTAAAGGAGCTATTGATCGTAAGAACGCCTGATGAGTGGCAAAGGAGATGTTAGTCCGTATATCCACCTGGATAGTATGGGGGCGCCATTTTCTCAAAAACGTACCATTGCTCGGTAAAAGAAACGGCGTGCAGGATGTATGTGCTGTAGTGCTTGTAGTGGGCTGAGCCCAAATTTGACGGCGTTCAAGGGCCATTCTTTTGGCAATATACTCTGCCTATTTGCGCCAACGCGAGGTCTTCCTCGCAGTTGCCACTCGACTGCATCTGGGCAACAGGCAAGCGGAGTCAAGACTCTCGGTTCAAGTCGCTCATGCGACCATATTCCGACTTGTTCTGCAGTAGGTAGGCGTCTTTAGAAAGAATAGGACGGACGAGGGGATCGAATACTTTTTTGGTGGCAACGAAGCGAACGACGGCGGCGCGGAAGATCGAAAGCCGCCGAGACGAATAGACGCGGGATATAAAGCGACACAGCGACTGGAAATAAAAAGCTAGACGTGCAGTGTGATAGATAGACGCATACAGAGAAAGGAGCAAAAGACGTTGTCGGTTCCTGAAGGTTGGCTTGCGTAAGGAAGTCTCCCCGCTGGCCCGGCGCAGCCAATCAAGACACCCACAATCACGTGACTTTCTCGAACTAGATGCAGTGGCCAATAAGGTTCTCCAAATTCTTTTTGGCTTCCCCAGTCTCGTTTGGTCAGGACATCATTTCTGTCTAGTTATGGCCTCACAAAACAGCGTCATCTAATATTCCAAAGGTGTTATCTCTAACCATGAACCGATAAGACTCGAGTTCATCTCAGTCACCGCACAATGTGTTTCTTTTGTTTTTTATCATCCTTCATGATTCCGCGGACGCCCGGCAGTTCCTTCAAATTGTTGGATTAAGTCTGCGAAGGCTTGGGATTTGGTGTTTATTTTGTACCTATGAACCCTACTATGACCAGACTTGTGAAAATGAGCAACATTAATGATATATACATATATACAACAACCAACCACCAATCATAATCGCATCGGCCTCTCATCACTAGTTCCCTGCTGGATGAAATAGCTACAAATAACAATCAAGGTCCTCCCAAGATGCATATTTTCTAACGGCCAGGTTGATACTGCATTTGCGCAGGAGGGGCGTACGGAATCACAAACGTAGAGCCCGTAGCCACGGCCGCCTGTGCTCGCTTTTCCTCCCGTCGTTTGATTTCCCTTTCATTCCGGACAAATGTACAGCACATGCAACAGCTCGCTCGCAGGCAGTCCGAGCAGATGTTCCCATCGATGTCATAGGCTTTCCTCGTGCGGTAATGCTGGATTGTCGCCAGTATGCATTGGCAGCCGCATAACAGAGCCAGGCATGTGCAGGATCCGTTGCAGTAGTCAAAGCCTAGCATGTTCGTGGGATCCTGTCCTCGAGACTTTTGCAATAGTCTGTATTGCGTTCGGCCGTAGAGCAAGCAAGGACAGGTGAGGCCTATAAGGCATGTCAGGGGATCCGAACACTCGCATAGTCCGGTGCTCCAATGGCCTCCGGTCGCTATTTGATTTGGGTGAACACTCTGGCCTGGCTGGTGATTCGCGGAGGAATCGTGCGAGTCTTGATTAACAGATGTGAAAGTACCTGATCGGTGGACTGAAAACGTCGGGGATTGTAAAGGATTTGTGTCTGGGGTGATCGGTATTGTGTGAGTAGGAGTAGGGACTGGCTCAAATTGCTGCGGTTGTTTTTTCTCTGGCAGCGAACTATAGGCAGGGGCGTAGGGTGGTGACTGATATTGCGAGGATGAATGGGTTATCGTGCTCGCCCTATGGAACGACGCGGTGGCATCTCCCTCTACATATGGGGCTGACAGTGCAGGATGCTCTGGAGGGCGAGTGCCGCTCGGAGAAAACGCTCGTCGTTCTTGCATGAGCATCTGCCGGGCCTGCTCCAGCTCATAGCTCGCGGCATTGGTAGGATGCTGTTGCGGCGTGTGCACAGGTTGCGGCGTGGGAATGTTCGGAATGCTCGGAATACTAGACTGGTGCTGTTGTTGATATATCTGTTGCTGCTGCTGCTGCTGCTGCTGCTCTAGCTGGTGGTGGTATATCTGTTGCTGTTGTTGTTGTTGATATAACTGCTGCTGCTGAGCTTCGTAGACAGCATCCTGAGACGGAGTAGTCTCTGCAGTCTGTGGCGACCGCAGACTAGGAGCATTCAGCTCGATTGGCGTTTCGACATAGGAGTAGGCCTGCTGCTGTCGTACTGAAGTATCTATTCTCGGTTGGCGACTCATGTTGGATTCATCAATCTGAGGGCCGATCAATTGGAAAAACAAGACTCGACGTCTCTGCAATATCTGTTCAAAGAAGATATACCTATCTTATAGGGACAGAGTATAGAGTATTGTGATTGGCAGCCAAAACAACTACATGATCATCGACAGTGTTAAGCGCTCCGGCAGCGCGAAAGCGAGGGACAGGTGCCAAAAGTACATTGGAAAACAAAAAGAGAAGACAGGACATGGCCAAGGGAAATAAGAGACAGAGAGAAAAGGCGGGCCATGCATGATGCATAAGTGTTGCTGACCGCGTCGCACTATTTTGTGGCAGATGTCGATGTCTGGACGAGAGGCACAGCAGCGATGGGGCTATCACTCGCCCGTCACACCGCGCCCGCCAGTCGGTGCAGTCGCCGCCAACCAGCCATGACGCGGCCGGAACATCCCATGGCCTGTGATAGGTACGCCGTGTCTGGACTAATAGCAAGGTACTCTCTATGTAGAGTGCTCTCTATGGCAATTACTACGCCGCAGACTAGGCCGCCAGTGTAACTATACGCCACCTAAGCATCTATATCGACTGGCCAACCACAGCGCTGAAATAAGCGCCATGTCCAGTGCTAAAATCCTGCACGATGTACGTGCTATCACTGTCACATTGAAGCATGGGCCACCTACGTAGATCACTGGGCGTTGCTGTGTGTCATTCATATATTATCCTCTGGCTAAGAATAAGCGCTGACCGTAAAGTCGAGATACACTATGCCTCGGCGTCTAGATTGCGAAGCTGAGCCTGGAAGGTCTTCCGGATCCAATCGACATACGACTTCCACTTGGGATGCTCGCCTCCCACTTCAACCACCGGAAACGCCTTGTCCAGCTCGCGGCTAATCTTTAGAATACCCAACGAAGCTTCCTGTGCTTTTTCAAGTTCTTGCTTGACCGCGTTTTCCTTGGGTTTGAACGTTAGCACCGCCGTATAGCGCTCTGACAATGCGTCTAGCTGTCGCTGGGTTTCTTCCGGTGCCAGCGTAATCAGCTTAGCTGTCATCAGATTACACAAAGTCCTGATGTCCTGCTCGTCGTCGAGTCCCGACAGGATCCGTTCATACAGCTCTGATACATTGATGCGGTTGAGGGCGGCATCCAAAGAAGCATATAGCGTCTCATAGGCAGTCTAAATCGAAAGATTAGCCGCTTTCAAATTGTGGAGAGGGGGGATCTCACTTTGCGAAGCTCAAGACCATCATCAACCTTGTGCTTGAATGGGCCCATCTGCACCTCACGGATGAGTTCAGGCTTGATTTGAGTATCGCCAATGACTGCCGGCAGCAGTTCGCTTAGATGCGGGTGGATGATATCCATCTTGTTATGTATCGCCGAATTCAATGTAGTAAGGGCGAGGCGATGGTTTCCAAGATGTCGGTCGCTCAACATACTTACTAACAGGGGTATAATTAATGGTCGTAGAACGTCATTATAGGCAATGCTAGAGTCAGAAAGGGTATAACGGAATGCGGAAATAATTGTGCCTCGGACGGTAGCATTTTGGTCAGACAAATAGGTCTGCAGGTGAGGAACGTAGGATGCTGGGTCTAGCAAAGCGAGCCGACCAAGGCATTCTGATCCCACAACTCGGTTATCCTCATCCTCAGAGGCCGTCAACAGGATCTGCCAAAGTTGTGTGGCGAAAGGTGCAATTTCATCTCGAACATGTTCGGGGTGGTGAAGAATCTCTTTGATGGAATGCAGTAATAGATAGGTGGATGAGCTCGATTTATTCAAGCCCTCGAGAATAATCGGCATGTAAGCCTTGACGTTAGTTGCGGCGGCATTACCAAGCGCAACAGCTGCGGCCAAGCGGACTTTATCTGATTTGGAGTCGAAGTTCGCGATGAAAAGATCCGGCTTGATAGGGCAACTAGCTCCCATGCGAAGGGCCACTTCACCCAAAATAGCCAATGCTAGGCATTTACGTTGGTCGTCCTGCGCAGTCTTTAATTCGGCAAGGAAATCTTCCATTTTCACTCCCAAATTCGACCCTCCATGCACAAGTAGGGTTCCGATTGCTCGTCCAACCACCGAAGGGTCCCCATTGATTCCTACATCACGCAAAAGACGTTTCATAAGATCGGCGCCAGCATCCTGCTCTCCGATGACCTTGACGAGCAGGAGCAATGCTTTGAGAACCGTTCCTACTAATGGAACAGCAACAATCGCACACAGAGCGGATATGAGATCTTCTGTAACCAATTTCGTTGCGTGACTTGGTATGATTTTAGCCAGTATAATAAGGGCAGGAGCCAGGAGATGGAAGTCCTCAGGAGCGATCAGCGGTAACAGAGACTTTTCCAATTCTAACATCGTCTCCTCGTTGTAATGCGCTCTTGTGTTTGGGTTCATTGCTAGGCTCCTAAGAGCTTCTAGACAGGCACTCCTGAGTGTTCGGTCAGATTTCCGGAGCTGGGCACCCAGCTCGCTAGTTACTTGGGTAATCCAGTCAGAATTGACATCTTGTTCGCTAGTAGCTAGAACTGCAATATCATCAATAGCGCGTGCAGTGGCCAGCCGGGTGGTCTCATTTTTGAGTCGATCCCCAAGAATGTCGAGTCCTTGGAAACGATGGGACTCGGAGACGAATTTGCGCCCAACGTCACCAGATGTACGAGCTAACAAGACCCCAAACACATGAATAGCCCGTTGGCGAACCTCGAGATCAGCACTGGTATCCGTGATACGCGAAACAATAACTTCATATAGTTTTTGTAGCTGCAGGCCGAGGTTATCGGTATCATTTCCAGATACACGAGGAGGAGTAAGAGCTTTGATAACACACTCAATAGCCCCAAGAGCTTCACTTGCCACTTTATAGTTTCGGTCACCAACAGATGTAATGACGCCTGGTATTAACGCAATGAGGAATGGCAGAAGTGAGTTCGAAGTATGAGTCTCTGATATAGCACCCACCAGGGTCAATGTTTCGATTTGCAAAGTTGCAACGCTGACGGCTGTACCAGCTGTAATACTGCTTGTAGAGGCTTTGAGGGCATCGGCGATCGGGTCTTCAATTTTTTGGAGGTAATCGGCTAAAATTCCGTAACGTGCCAAAGCCAGACTCTTCAATAGCACGACTACGGCTTGCCTCAACGCCACGGTAGCGGATTTCCACGTTTTAACAATATTCTGAATTAGACCAGGGAGCAGTCGCAGCAACTCAGCCTGAGGCCCGGTTTCAGGAGGGGTAGGAGAAGTGATCGGTGTATCAACCGCCGAAGAAGCTCCCATGCTGGGCTCGAAATCGATGATTCCAGCAAAACTGTCTTGACGCCTTCGTTTCCTGGAATTTTTCGACCCTCCCACGGATTCCTTGTAGCCGTTCAAGGACGCCACCGTGAGACCCTCACTAGTCTTCTTGACTAGGGCGGTGAATGTTACAACAACCTCAAGTTTCACGCTTTCTTCCCTTTCTCGAGCAAGTCGCGAAATGAGTGCAGGTGCGACCTGCTGGTACAAGGTGCCATCTTCCAACAACCGGCCGGTGCCATAAGAAGAAACTATAGTATGAAGGGTCTTTGCTGCGCAGCGTCGAACCTTCCAACTCACATCGTCAACATCACTATAGCCACCTTCATCCTCAAAGTCTTCAAACTCATCATCGATATCGTCTGGGTCCTCTGTCACGCCGTCTTCGCTGCCTTCATCCTGCGTACCGCCCATTTCCTCGTCTTCGTCGAATGCTACATTCGGATCATACTTGAGACATCTCAAGGCGGAATTTACGGAATCCGTGAGGTATGGTTGCATCTCCTGGGAGCATGAAGATAACAGGCCTTCCAGGGTGATCAAGGCAGTCTCACGGAGTTCATCTGCTTGAGGATCTTGCTCTCCCTCGTCAGAGTCGTCCTGGTGCATCTCGTCCATTTCTTGCTCGCTAACTGCAGCAAGAACAAAAGGGGCCAGGGTCTTGAGATAAACTCCAAACTTTGAAGGGGCGGCCCGTGAGAGGCTACCGATAGTTGCAATGAGGTGACGGCGCCTGGTTACCGTTAGATGTGACGAGCCGAAACTCTCGATGAGTTCTGACACAAAGGCACTCAATTGAGCATCTGAGAAGTGAACGACAAGAGCTGCTGTGGCAGTGAGGGCACGCTTTGTGACCACAGTCCCGGCCGTGTCATTCTCAATGATGGCCATGATTGATTTTTGCAGAGATGCAATCTCGGCTTCCTTCAGTAATGATCCAAAGCAGTTGACCAATTCAATGACGATATCAATCGCATCACTGCTGTAACCTTTGTTTGCATCCTTTTCCAACATTCCTCGAGTGACGGACCCTCGTCGGGCGGTCTTCGATGGTTTCTCTCCTGTAAGGCGTGGTAGGAGGACTTTGGAGACCGCAGAATATGTGCCAGCTGTCTCCGCACTGGTCGCACTTCCAGTCCGGGGAGACGGAAGTGAAGAAACTATAACTCGAAGGGCAGTATTTGGGACGGAGCTATCGATGGATGTCGAGCTAGTCAGGTCGGCGATGCGTTCAAGTAACGGCGTCAAACTCTCCACTGGAAGCCGGCCAGCTAGAGGGCCAAGACTAGAACGACGATGTTAGAATTTTCTTAGAAATCAGATTCATGCAGAAATAATACCATTTTAAAGCTTGATTTTGCACCTCTCCATGCTGATCTTCAAGAGCCTTTAGAAGGCCATCGGACAACTTGGCGGACGTTGCATTATCGTTGAGCAGGAACAGTGAATTTGGCGAAGTCAGGATGCCAAAAACATCGTTCAGGGACATGTATCGAATATCAGGATCGGGGTCACTGAGCTTTCCCAGCAGGCTGTGCAGCGTCGATTGTCGGTCGACCATTTTGCCTATATAACAGCTTCCCCGCAACGGATAAACAAAAACAAGGGAAAAACAAGGTACGTGTGGGTGGAGGAAAAGATGTTATGCAGGCAAAGAGATATGCTAGAATAGGATGTGTCAGATAGCAAGAGGTAGAAAACGAGAGTCTTGTCCAGCATCAGAGGTTGAGGTTGAGGTTGTTGAGGTTGGAGAAGGTCGAAGGCAGGCACGCTCATCATCATCGGCAGGTGGGGCAGTGCTGCCTCAGGCTACTCGGCGAGCTCATCTTAAACAATGAATCAATCATCAATCTTGCCTGTTTTTCGCTTGCCATAAGTGATTACAATTTACACTGATTCTTTCAGGCAGATAGGGGTTTTATGAAATGAAAAATAACAAGCGTCCCTCTCCATGAAGATCTTTTTACTGTTTGTGATCCCACTCGTGAAGAAAGACAGGTACAACCATAACCCTTCTAACCATAGAAACCTGGCAAGGCTCTGGTTTGATTCTTCATCAGTACTTCAACTGTGTTGCTAGTTGCAGAGATGGTAGAAGATATGCACAGACTGTATAATGAGCTGATCCATGCTATGGCTCCAAGCTGAAAACCAAGCTGAAATAATACTACCCGGATACTACCTTTTACTGCTCGCATTTCCTGTATAAGTGGCAGCATTGTGCTTTGACATTCATTTCTGTGCTACTTGTGTGCTTTTTGTGATATCATGGCTCAGCTTCAAGCGTCACATTACCATGCTATGTACTTATTTACTTGGTTCTCATGTTACTCCATCAACTTCAGCTAGCACACTCGCTGGCATCCAACGGAGGCAAGCATCGACACCATACGGCCATTGATGTATCGAATACACAATATCCAGTACCCTCATGGCGAGTCTATATAAAGCCTTCCTTCTCCTCTAATTCACCCTGCTTTACTTCCAAGGTTTTTTACTGAGAAATTCCTCAATCAACAAGCAATCATACGCATTACTCTGTCCTATTCCATTCAAACCGCAGTGGACATACTCATCATGAAGATCTTCATGAACCTCTTGGTATTTGGAGCCCTAACAACGCCCATTCTCTCATCGAGCATCTCAGGCAGAGACGAGGGCGTCGCTCCCGCTGACCAGGGCATTTCTCCCGCGGAGAATTCGGCCGATTTTCTGTTAGACACTCAAAAGGTGAGAGGCTTCCTTGCTCTCCATGCTTCTGTTTCCTATATCCTGACTGTTCTATCGTAGAAATGCAAAGGAAAGTGCAATAAGAACGGTTGCCATTGCACTTCGCCCGTACGTGTGTGCCCCTGCGATAACATTGGCCATGAATGTGAATGCAAGTAGTTGGAAACAAGCAATCGAATATATCTGGAGGGAAAGAATCACGCTATGGATACTTGTAATAGCTCATCAAGGCATGCAATTCTTTATTATCTTATAATATTAAGCTATACTTGAGCAATCCTTAGAAAAATCTTAGTCCGACATCCTATCATAATTGCACTCATTTACTCAACCGATGTGAACCCCCAATAGCGACGACAGCACGCGCACTCATTAGTACAATGAGAGTAGACCGTTGCAGATCCCCCATACATATCCCAACAAATAGTTGTTTTCCCAGCATCTGTCTGACGAGGCTTGAAGCAACAACCACATCCTCGTTCACAGCATCCACCCCTTACTTGACACAAGAATTGCGAGGATACGACAGCTCTTGAAGGCCTGAACTGTTGCATCCAAAATTCAAGGACCCACGGACCAACGCCATCCATCTTTCGTAAAAGCTTAAAAGCGGCTTGTTTATACAGCCATAGCTCCTGAACAGTCTCAGTAACCTCCTGTTCTAGGTTATTCAGTTTATCACTGATCGTCTCGTCTTTGTGATTTCCTAAGAGCTGTCTCCGCTCTTCCAAAAGATAGATCTGGCGCTGAAGATATCGATCACGGTTTCCACGCTGTTCCTCCCAGTCCCGTATCCATTTTCGATCTTTTGTTTCTGTCTCCCTTGAAGAGCAGAGCTTTGATATAAAGCAGAATAAAGTTGCGAGGTGCAGCAATCTTGCGTACCACAATCCCCAGCAAATACCCAGCCATTCCTTTGAAGAGAAGGGTTTCAATGCAATGGCGAAGGCTGCGAAGCAACCCCGGTAAATACCGCACCACGCCCCTGAAGGGACGACTAGGTAAACAATATAGCACAAGACTGCGAGGAATACCCAGTCCCACCACCACTCCATTCTGATGAAAGAAATGAACATTTTCCCCGGACTGACTTTGTTTTGTTAGAGTTGTATTTGCACATTAGGCGGCCTTCCCAATCTTTATATAGGCCTCATGGTTGCCTACAAATCTGCATCTACCTAGTAGACGTATCTAGCAGGTAACAAACGCTACGTAGAAGAATCAATGATTCACTGTTCGCTAAGGCTGCAGTTTCCGAATTCCAGTACCAAGGACGTGACTCGGGACTCATCGTTGTAAGCCTGACGAATTAAGACAAGGTTTTCGTGATATAAACTCGAAGAGATTTAATCTTGAAAGCTCCTCTTCAGTAATCTAGCTCCAGAACCGACCTTCTCAAAAGGCTGATAGTTACTGAGTGCTCCATCCGGATCATGATTGGCCCAGACGGTAGGGCTGAGATTGCGGGGATTCGTAGATCTAAGATGACATCAGCCATCAATTCTATTAGATCTCAAACCTCTAACATGACGGGATGAATTTTTCAGTTTAGAAGGAAACAAGGAATAAAAGAAATAATCTCGGCCTTTGCTAGATTATCATAACTGTCGGCCTCGCTCTACTCATGTATAAATAGTGCTTTTAGCCGTAATATTCCGTTGTGAAGGAGAAGGAGAAGAGAAGTCAGAATCCCGAGGTGAAAAGACGAAGGAAAAGGTACTTTCCAACTGTGTGCTCCTTCAACGGACACTCTGTTTGCTTGATCACCTGACATGAGCAAGCTGGCCTAATTGAAGAAGGCGATTGGAGGATTGAAGGGATAGATGACATATGGATGAAGTCGACAGCCAACGTATTATTTACTAGCGCTTTCGCCCTCGACGCAAGCTTACCAGGGAGCTGTAACCAATCCGGTATCTGTAAGTTACAAAGTATATCTTGTCTTTCCTTGCGTTCCGAGCTCCTTCACCTCCATACAATTGCATACAGGATACCCCAGCAAGAACAGTGACCATCAATCCGCTGGACCTCAACTATGGTGCCCCGTCAGCTCTCGCACGCATTCCGCCGCACTTGCATCAAGCCCAGCGCTGGATTCACCGGCGCCAATCGCAATAGACTACAAGTAACTTCTCGTCGAGGCTATGTGCAGGCTCGCGACGAGAAGAAGCGAAACGATATCCCATGGTAAGCACCTGACAAAAAGGACCATGTTGTTGCGCTGACTTTGCGGACTATCTACCAGGCTTGTTATCTCAATCGGCGTGACTGTTCCGGCAGCCATATATCTGTGGAGGGCAGGGCCAGAGGAGACTGAGCATGGACTCGGACCCCAGCGTCCTCTGGTCAAGGAGCCTGAGGGAGGGCGAAAACCGCAGTCGGGGCAAGATCCGGTGAGTTTCCTTTGTTCGTTCGTGGTTGCAACAGCGTTGACTAATATATAACAGGCCGATGTAGTCAAGCCCGCTAAGAGCTTCGTCGACGAGTCCGGCGCGCAAACAACGAAACAGCAAGGCCTGACAAATAAAGAGACCATGCATCCTTATCTCTGGGGCTCGAACAAGAGCGAGAAGGCCGAAGGTGCCACCGACACAGCCAAGTTGCTGGGCACGGTGTCGCCTGCGCGAGGGAAGAAAGAATAGACGAGATATATACCGTGTACGATAGTTAACGATGCAAGTATTCAGAATTGGCAGTCTCTTCTCTCTTCGATACCTAGGTATCAATCACATATTAGCAATTAGTTCGGTAATATCTACAAAGATGAAAGCTACCTATTTAGTCTACATATCATACAGCCCGTGACTCATCTCAATAAAAGCTCGATGAGCGTGAACAAAATCAACAAAGCAATGAACAAGCAACACAACTATCGAGATTTCGAGAGCGTCGGACAGGGAGTAGCACAAAAAGTAGCACAAGCCCCTTTCCCAGCCCTGGAAATGAACAAAGACAGATTGGATGCAGCGTGGTAAAACAGCATAGCGAGAAAGGGCGCATATGTTCTGACAAGAAGCGAAGGTAAATTATGTTCTTGGGTCCCATCCACCCCGTGTGAAGAAGTTGAGTATTAATGCAAGAATAAATGTATATATAGAAGTCAATGAACACAGCCACAACTATGATGTGGTTCATTGAATCCTTAAACAGGGATGCATGGGACGGTCGTCGTAAATGTAGAAATCATAAATTCATATGCGCACCGTTACTTGCTTTTGCGGTCATTCGTTGGCTCGCCGTTAACGAGAACTTTGGGGGCTGCATCAGCCTTCGAGACGGTCTCGTCCTCGTCCTCGTCCTCCTCGTCGCTTCGTTCGTCTTGCGTCACATCTTCGATCAAGTACTTCTTCAGGATGCGGAAGATCAAGTAGAGCCAAAAGAGATTGACCGCCTGAAGACTGGCAAGAAGACTGAACGTGATGATCTGACTGATCCAGCATTTGTATTGCTGGGTCTCCCAGTTCAGCTCGAAAGGTCCCACGGTCCTGAACTCGGTCAGGACAGCCCAGATTATCTTCAAGTTGATATAATGTCGCAGGTAGATCCAAATTGTAACAAATGTGGCGAAATAAGGACCTGTGATTGACGAATCCAGGTAATTCAAAGTCTTCGAGGTCTAGATGCAAGTCAGTGCTGTACGAAAACAAAGTTTCAAAGTTGATCATACCGCAAGGAAGAAGTCCGAAATATCATGTGTGATATACACTGCCAAGCCCATGTAGGTGAAATGGAAGCGGTAGCTCAAGAAAATCAGCGCGAGAGTAATAATGTGGTGACCGACAAGCTCCTTGAAATCTTTCCGGGGCTTCTCCAGCTGCAGCAATAGGACAATAGCTTGCTGGAACCAATAAGCAGCCTGTAGCAGATAGTATGCCTTGAATTCTGCAGTGTGCTCCCGGTGAGGAAACCCTTCAAACATGGCCGTCGTGTTGAAATACCAGATGTTGGTGCGGCTCATGACCCAGAGACCGAATGGGCCGAAGACTGCGAAGTAAATAGCAGTGTACACCTGCTCCATGAAGCGCGCAATCTTGCCCTTGCTGCGGAGTCCACAGTAGAGAGCCCAGGGGCGAATCAGCCGCTGCATCAGGAATTCGCGCGTAAACGAAAGGAACACGGTGTAGAAAGCGACGAAAGCGAAATCCTTCTTTCCTTTGCCATACATGACCGGTTCGCCGGGATAACTTGGCTCGCGTGGATAGGACAGGAATATCGCGCTGTACAGCGGATTGGATTCACCGGGGCTCACGGCATATGCGGCGAGCAGGACCACTAGGATAATAAGAGGCAGAAGCCATGTATGCTTGAGCGTTAGGTCTTTACACCGGCGAAGTAAAGACCGCGACTTTCGGCGCTTGTGGGTTTTGGCAGATTTTGTGCCACGCTGATGAATTGGCGAGTTAGTCGATATGCTAATTTAAAAAGAAAAAGATCATTGCTGTCGCAAATGATAACAATTGACTGCAGGGGATCACACCTCCGAATTATCTCCATTCACGTCCAGTGTTGAGATTGCTGGCGCACCGGTGTCGCCTCTGATGTCCGCGCCCAGACTCGACTTCCTCCGTGTAACAGGCATTGTGATAGATCAGGCTGAAGCGCCGGAATACGAGAAAGAAAGAAAGGATTCGCTTTTTTTGTTTTTCTGAACTGGATGATCTTGGTGAATGGCGGTCGTGCTGTCTTTGTGGCGCGAAGATTCTTCGGCTTTATTCTTCAGCTCTTATTGAACGAGTTCCTCGAGTTCCTCACACACAAGTGACTCAGTAGGCGGCCGTGATCATCTCTCGAAAGCGAGATACAGTCGAACGAAGCGCTGCGAGCGAAGGCCGCGAGGTGGTAGCGATGCGTGGAGTGGCAGAGAGGAAGGAAGAATTTAGCGATTGATAAAAATTAATAGTCCAGGGGTTAAGCTCCGACTTGGCCGCAGACGGCAAGGCGGAAGAGACTACCGTACTTCACCGCCTGATGCACGGTCCCACCTGATGCACGATTTCAACACCTTACATATAAATTATTTTGAAGCTTTACAACACTGTATAATAATAATATATAATAAATCTTTGGAGGTTTACTAAATAAGATATAAGGAATCTAATAAGCTAAATAATAACTAGTAAAAACGCTTAGGAAGTCAAATCTACTAACCTTTATAATTTATAACCATCACCTACTTAACAGCTTTATTATAAGTTTTAATATTATATTTTTGCTTCAATTACTTTAAAATTGATATTATTTAATTTATATAGGGCTTTAAAATTACTAGGATATCTTTTTAAAACTATAAATTAATTAATTTAGCTAGAACTTGTTTATCCTTAAAATATTATTTCTCTATAATCTTTATTTAATATTATTAACACTTTTCTT